>JAHSPV010069472.1:0-10506 GCA_033628465.1 Calidris alpina | reverse complement strand
ATATGCAAATGTATTAAAGAACTGATAGAGGTAAAATTATTTTTACTTCTTCTTCTGAGGAATACTTAATGATATCCTCTTGCTACAGCCCACTTTACTGGACTGTATATCATCTCTAAATAGATTAACATTTGCACAGAAAAAGAAGTTTCACATGAACAACATGTGGCATATATTATCAGTTATGTATATAAATTTACAGATCATTACCATTTTTGTCACTGAAAGGAATTTACAGTTATACTGTGCCCATTGATCTCAAAAAACAATGAAATTCAATCTTACTAGTAGCTAGAAGGGTGTGAAGTGTTGCCAGAACATGATCTCTGTGCAAATCCCTTGACAGCCTTTGAATCATAAACTTTACTGTGTGCCCTGTTATGGAACTGAGAGAGGGAAGTGGTCCAGAGAGGTCATTGTATATCAGCTCCGGGGAATAGAAGTGGTCTTCACCAGAAGGAAAAAAAAAAAATTAAAAATAATAGCAACTGTATGGTGGGGTGGGTGTTGGGCAACGCCCTGTTCAGTAAAGTAGGTTAGACTTGAGTGGGAGTAGATTAAAAATTCAAGGGAAAAAACTGGGGGAAGCTAGTACAGGTATTCATATCACCAGTTTTATATGAGCCTTTTGGGGTAGAATGTGGGTTTTATCCCCACTGTAGAGAAGGATAAAATCTGTTAATGGATTTTTAAAGCTCTGATTTAAGTTTAATAAAATTTAACTGTTCTTCCAGACACAGCTTTGCATATCTCAGCTCTAAATTTTTCCCATAATAAATTTTCATCAAAGATAACAGGAAGAACTTGAGTATAATTCAGTGTCTTAGCTAAGACATTGTCTCTGTGTACCTGATCTCCTACCTGTAGCTATTGCACTGATGTCATATAAAATGTTGGTTGTGCACTGGCTAAATGCCAACCATCTAGATGTTTGGAGACACTTTATAGAGTNACTGATGTCATATAAAATGTTGGTTGTGCACTGGCTAAATGCCAACCATCTAGATGTTTGGAGACACTTTATAGAGTTTGTGTGGCAAGGTTTGGTTAGTGGGGGGGGGTTACACGGATGGCTTCTGTGAGAAGCTGATAGAAGCGTTCCCCATGTCTGATAGAACCAATGCCATCTGGCTCCAAGACAGCTGTTGCTGAACAAGGGTGAACCCGTGAGTGATAGTGGTAGCGCCTCTATGATAACACATTTAAGAAGGGGGAAAAAATCCGCTGACGCAATTGCGGCCAGAGACAGGAGTGAGAATATGAGAGAGGAAGCCCTGTAGATACCAAGGTCAATGAAGAAGGAGAAGGGAGGAGATACTCCAGGCACTGGAGTGGAGGTTCCTGCTGCGAAGACCATGGTGATGCAGACTGTCCCCCTGCAGCCCATGGAGGTTATTGGTGGAGCAGATATCCACCTGCAGCCCATGGAGAATTCCATGCCAGAGCAAGTGGATGCCCGCAGTGAGGCTGTGACCCCATGGGAAATATGCACTGGAGTAGGCTCCTGGCATGACCTGTGGAGAGAGGACCTCATGCTGGAGCAGGTTTGCTGGCAAGATTAGTGATCCCATGGGGGGATTCCATGCTGGAGTCTGTTCCTGAAGGACTGCACCCTGTGCAAGGGACCAATGCTGGAGCAGTTCGTGAAGAACTGCAGCCTGTGGAAAGGACTCGCATTGGAGAAGTTCATGGGGAAATTTCTCCTGTGGAGGGATCTCACACTGGAGCAGGGGAAGAGTGTGAGGAGTCCTCTCCCTGAGGAGGAAGGAATGGTAGAGACAATGTGTGATGAACTGACCACCACTCCCATTCCCTGTCCCCCTGTGCTGCTTGGGGTGGGAGGAGGTAGAGAAATCAGGAGTGAAGTTGAGTCTGAGAGGGAGGGAGGGGTGGGGGGAAGGTGTTTTAAGTTTTAGTTTTTATTTCTTATTATCCTCCTCTGATTTGGTCAGTAGTAAATTAATGTTCCCCAGATCGTGCCTGTTTTGCCCGTCATAGTAATTACTGTATGATCTCTCCCTGTCTGTATCTTGACCCGTGAGCCTTTCATTATGTTTTCTTTCCCCTATCCAGCCGAGGAGGAGGGATAAAATGGCTTTGGTGGGCACCTGGCATCCAGCCAAGGTCAACCCACAAAAAAGGCTTATGTTGTAGACCACGCTGTAACAAACATTTCTTCAGTCTCAGAACCTGGGTTGTTCTAGCCCTCAATAAAACATTATGTTAAATAAGCTAATTCAAAATTCCTAGAGGATGTATCTTACTCTTGAAAGGTCCAGGTCAGAATTAAAGCAAATGTGAGAAAAATGTTTTTTCTTTTGAAATCTGTCTGATAGAGGCAGGGTGGTCCATTCTCTCTACCATCTCCATCATTCATAAAGTGTAGAAGTGATATTCTTTATTTCCCCTGCCCAAAGTATGCTTTATCCATTTTTTCTTTTCTTTATTCATCTCTGTGCATCCTTTCATAATTCACCTGAGTCGGGAGCTAACAAAATAGGAGAAAAAGCGTGGCACTGTTTTGCAAAAGCCTCTCTTGGATGCTCTCAGCTTCAGTCCGTACTTACTGATATTTTCTTTCTCTCCTCTGTTAGTGTATTGCCATCCAAACACAGCCATAATCTAATGGGGAAATGCAAAGTTTTCATTATCACATCACGTATCCCGTGCACTATCATTATTTTTCATAAGTTTTTCTGCACCTTTACAACTGTAACTTTTTCTTCATAGATGCTAAGTATGATTCAGGGTTTGCAGAGTGCTTAATGCAATGGAACTGGGTATTGTTCAGGTCTCAACCCTGTTTAATGTTGGAATTAATAACTTTTTCCTTCTTTTTCCATTATTTACTTACTAAAAGTAAGTTATTTCATAAAATGGAAGGTCTCAGAAACAGGGGAAAGATATATTTTGGGACCACAATGGCTTGAATGCTAAAGACAGCGTAAGCTGATCACTAATTACTATCTTGTACATAGACAACCTTTCAGTTATCACTGCAAAATTTCACACTGAAGATCTGAATGAGTGATGGGGAATATGAATAGCAAGAGCATTGATGCAAAAACATATAAATCCTTTTTTCCTCAAAATCAATTTGAAAAGCAATAAAGTTGAATTTGATTGAAGGGAGAGGTATTATTTTATTTTTTAAATCTGCATTAATTTAATTTTAACACATTGTCTAGAAGTTTTTCTTTAGCTATATATGGTTTTGGGCAGTGGGGAGTGTGTATGGACCGTGACCTGGTGGGTAACCCACCAACCTGCATGATAAATAGAGGAAAACACCTCTGACAGGGTGGATTAACTTTTTTAATTGATAGTCTTGACATTTTACATGTAGCAATAAAAGGTAGCCACTGGATTAATACACATTATTTTTTAATGTATTTCTAGAGGTGAAAATATCCTGCTTCATTTACACTTGCATATTAATTTTAAGAACATGGAATGAATACTGAGGCCAGTCTAGGTATAGAAGGCTATAGCTCTTATAGGCCACTGTAGTATAGACATTTATTAATATATGTTTTGAAGAAGAAAGCTGCTAAAGCACGCATCTTATAAAGCAGAAGTAGTATTTCACTTGCAACTGTTGCTGGATCACACAACTGGTACTCCTGCATGACAAGCTTTGTGTTCTGGTGATGCCTAAATAATGAAGCGGTCTAGGCACCTGGTGACTGGCCATTTTGCTACTACACTTAGACACATTCATCAACCAGCGGATTTATATTAGATCCATTATGTAAAAAATTGAAAAACTTATTCTGATTTTTCTAACATTCTCAACTTGCTATTGTATTGTAAGAACAATATGCAGAACAGGAAGGTTATTTCATCCTCTTACTCTTTAATTCAATTATATCCTAAAACTCATTGCGTACTTCAAAAATAAATTAACTCAAGATGTTATTCTGTTCTCCATCTGCTGCATTTCTTTAAATGTATTCCTTCCACTACCAGATCAGTTTAAGTGATTTTTTTTTTTCCATCAAAAGCCATAGGCGTTTTTCCTTCTTTGCTTTTTTAATGCCTCTGTTTCAGAAATTGCCTCATAAACCATGTGATTCTTTTGTTTTCTCTTTTTTCTCTTGCATGAAAAAGGAGCCAGAAAAATGCGGTTAATGGCTGTTTTGTATCTATGTTGCTGTAGCTTGTGTTTCAGCATGCTTTTCATTTTCTGTTTGTGGTCAGCGTCTCACTTGCAGAAGATGATGTGTGATTGTAGAGCAAATGATCAAAGCAGAGTTGCATCATTGCACCTTGATATTGAGAGGCAGAAAATGGCAGAAGAGGATACTTGAAATAACTAGATCTTTGGTCTGAATTCAGCTGTTTTCCTTAGACGTAGACATTTGCTTCCAAAGTATTTCTTCAGTTTGATCAGCTGCTACTGCTACCCATTGATGTCAACAGTAGTATTAACCATGCTAAATAAATGGTTGTAAATATCTTTATAGCACAGAATGTTTCCTATCTGCTCTTCCTGATATAAGTACAACTTTAAGGTCAGAGGAAGGAGTAGAATAAAGTTGTGCAGATTTCTCCTAAATCTAAAATGAGTCAGGAATTAGTAGCATAGCTGAATATTTATAGTAAACTAATAAATCACAATTATACCTAGTTGATAGGAGCTCAAGAAAAAATGTTAATAACTATCACCAGTTAAAAAATGGGGGCTGGTCAGAAAGGCTACAGCATTTTTGCTAAAGAATTTAACTTCTCTAAGATATAATAGCACTTTCAACTTTGAAATATATAAATATACATTTATATTCAAAGTATCACACATGGAAACCAACCATGCTTTTATTGGGTATTGGATAGCCTGTCCAAGACTTTAGCTAGGAGGTCAAAGAAGTTGGTACAATTTCCTTAAATTGTAACACAAATTTATTTTGTCAAGCTTAGAGCATTCTTTTTAAGCCAGTTTGAATTGTGATTTGCAACATGAGTCCCTGTCAAGAACAAAGTCATTCAACAGCAGTGTTGGAAATACTGCTGATGCCAATTCTAATTATTTTTAAGAGGTATAAATCTCTTTACGTGACAGGTTTAAACAGTTAAATTCAACAACTCAATCAGTCTCCTACTTTGACTCTAAAACTGAATGAAAAAATCTGAATTTCTTAGGCCTGAGCTATAATTGGTTTACTATCTAGCATCAATTTAAATGTTTAAATGTGCCATGTGATATCCATTATTTCTCAAAAAACAACACCTGGTTTAAAAATCAGGAAGCCCTAATATTAGTATGTCTATTTTTAATTACAATTATATAGGTTAAACTTATTTAGTCAATTGCTTTTTTCACTTCACTATGTAGTTTATACTACATAGATATATATTATAGACTATATAAACCGTAGTTTAATATTGTCTTGTAACTTCTTCTGGAATTAAACAGTGGAGTAAGCAGATAGAGGCAGTGTTTTCTCCAGTGGTTTTGGAAAATGGTTCTGTCACTCCCTGGATATGCAGTCAGAAAACATCCACGGACTTCCTTGGGGTTAGCATCTTGGCTGGAGCAGTAGAACTAAACTCACCTGAGCTCTGCTTTTAACTTATTCTTTGAGACTGGTCAAATCAGTTATTCTTGTCTCTCTTCTGTCTATGAAATGCATGTAGTACCTGTATACCTTATAGAGTTGTTGGGGGTTTTTTTATGTTTAATTTACATTTTTTAAAGTATTTGGCATCCTTAAATGAAGATTTATTTAGAAACATAAAAATTAGCAGATCTCCAAGATAGATGTATGTGCAGTCAAACAGATGTCTGTCTTGATACCTTTATGCTCTTCTAATACTGCCTTCATAGAGATAAAAGTTGAACAGCTGTTTAGTTTGCAGATGAATATAGTGAAATCGAGTATTCATGTCACTCCGATAGTCATTCTAACGACAATAAAGGCCAATTCCATGCTGTTGCTGTGGTATTTAGTACAATCCATCTTAAGAAGTCCTTTATAATCTTTTTATCATACCTGTGTTGTCTGAGGTTTTGAGCTTTAACTATAGTGAGTAACTGAATGCAGTCCTACCTTCCTCTCAGAGAAGACTACTGCTTTTAAAAGTCTGATTCATAAATTACATTGCTTGACAGGTCAGTTGTTTTTTTTTATCATGCATGACTTGTGAGATTCAGAGGCTTCTAGCTGAGTTACAGCTGAGAAATTCTAATTTTCATAGTAAACAGAATTGACTGGTAACGATATGGAAGCTGCTTTGGGTTTCTTTGTTAAAAGCAGATGAGGTTTAAAAAAAAAAAAGGCTCACTTCAAATAAGTTGACACAAACATACTTCTTGTGCCTACTTTTCTTCCTTTGCGTAAGAAGGAAAGGAAGGAAACTGATAGGTGTTAGCCATCAGTGAGATGTAAGAAAGAAAATAGCCATGTAGAAAAAAACCTTCATCTTTAGTGACCAAATGGTTCAGTCCACTGGCTTATTAATTCAATAGTAACGGTAAATTTTCATCACAGAGTTTTATTGCATTCTAATCTGTTTTAGAAAATTATATTTTAGGTTTTAGTGATACATTTGTTTGTTGCTAATTTTCATAAAATGCAAAAAAGTACATAGAAACAATTTATTTCTTGATTTACTATTTTGGCTACTAACTCCAGTAATTAAGGTAATTGAGCTAACGCATTTTTAAAGCCACTTCATTTAGATTAAAGTCTTTTCTTCCTCAAAGACTATTTCAAAGAGACTTTTGTTGCAGACAGTAACCACAGGTATTTCCCCTTTGTTTCTCTTTGATGAAAAACTCTTCTTCTACCTATCCCTACCTAATAATTGCTTCTCAAATGCAACCACTGAAAAAGAGAATGTTTCCTTTCTAAATCTTCGTTACCAAACACCTGATAATTCCCAGTATGTGTAAGAGTAGATGACTATTTTATCAACTAGATGGATGTGAAAAAATTAATAGCAAAAATTTTTGTGACTAAGGGATCAACAATGTGTTAAGAAATTATTGCATTTTGCTAGAAAAATATATCAGCATTTCTAGATGTATTTTAGATACTACAAAAAATTAGCAACAATTGATTGTATGCAAATAAAAAATACTCTGGTCAATTGATTCCCATTCCATTACAACACACTGGTTGCTTTTAAGACAGATGGAGAATGTTAGTCTATGCATTTATGGCTTTTCATGAGTTGTAACATTCACTAAAAAAAAAAAATCAGTAAATTAAGAGTAGTTATAGAAAAGTGTAAGTAATAAAACTCTTTTGCATTGCCAGAATTAAGTGAGGACTGAAATAAAGTAATGCATTAAACATAATTGTTGAGGAAACTATGCAAGTATGCCAGTGAGTCAGTTGATGTGGTGTCAGCAATGTGGATGAGAATTTTGACACAATACAATCTCATCATGATTTTACATAACTCTGTCAATACTGCTTTTAGCCAGGAGACCTCACAGTGTTATACAAAGAAGTCAGTATAACTTTTATTTTATGTATGGGAAAACTGAGATACAGAGAAGAATAATTGGATATTCTTGGTACCTTGTCAAGTCCGTGGTAAAGTGGAACTCTTCTGAGTTTTCTCTTTTGATTCAGTAAAAGGAAGTAGTTTTTATCCTACAATTTAAGAAGTAGATTTGTTCTCTTAAGTAAACTTACTGGTTCTACTAAAATACAGAAACACTCCACATTAGTTGAGGCTGTGTTTCATGCAGTATGTCACATTTCAGGTACCACATGATTTACATTAACTCCAATTATCCTTGATTTTCATTGACCTATTTATACACATATAAAAAATATTATGAGAGAATATTAGGTCATTAAGGCAAAAATATTCCATCTCCAGCTTGACATTTAAAACCCCGATTATTTAGAAATTTAATAACTCAATATAATTGATTCTGATACCTATGAAAAGCTCTGGTATGTGTGATGAGAAATCATGCAGGACCTTATTAGCAGTTTTTTAAATGTTCTTCTGAACCTAGATATCCAATATGGAAATAATTAGGAAGTAGATGGAAAGCCAATTTTCAGTGCATATGTCTTTGGACCAGGCAGAAAAACAATTAGTCAGATCCTAATGGGGAAAGTAAAATTCTGAGTGGTGGGGCTAATCCAGACTTTCTGCAGTACTGAGGAATCGTTGAGAATGTCCTGCAGTTTGCCAATATTTCTGCCTCTAGTTGAGCATAACAGCAAAGTGTTTGGAAACAAAGTAAGAATACTGGAGTACTCAGCCAATTTCAAGTGTCCAGTCCTAATGCCAAGCACAATCATCTGTGAAGGAGAAAGAAAAATATCCTGTGTCCAAATCATCGTCTCCAAGAAGCCTTGGGATTAAATCCAGATGCAGGGAGTGGATAGCATCCCACTACAGTAAATAGATAGCCACAGAAGGGAGCTGCAGTGATAAAAAAGAAGGAAAAGTGAATCCCTCCTAATTATTGAGCAACCTTCCAGATGTCATCTCTCATAGGCACTTCCATAGGAGTAGTCGGGGGAAAAAAATGCAGCAGCTGAGGAGGTATGAAACTGATGGAGCTACTACTGTTAGCCATGGCGATTAAACTGGGAAGGAAACAGAAAGATATATTCCATCAAATGTAGTAGGTAGCTGGGATGGTCCTTTAACACAATTAACATCTTTTTCATAAGACAAGTTCTAGCATGTCTCATACACCATTTTCCTACTTGAGTACAACAATGTGTCCTCTTTTAAGTACTGTAGGCCCTCTTTCCCCATCCCCCAGGCAATAAATTTGCAGCCAGGCACAGCCAGCATTGTAAAATAAGGTTATCTTGCCCTAAAATGACAAGAAATGTGCAATAATCATGCAAAGGTAAATTTGTCATCAGGTGAATCAAAGTCTTAGTAGCAGAGGTAATCTGAAAATCCCATGTTTAAAAAACATTAAGCAGCTGAAGCTGATAGGATTAACGCATTGATTTAATAGAAGGGTGAGAAGACAGAACATAGGCAAAGCACTTTTCAAATTCTGGCAAACAGAATAATAACCAGACAGTAATCCATAGGTTGCAGAACTTTTATTGTGAAGAAATTATTGTAAAAGTCAAGAAAATGGACGACCTGTCCTACAAAATATCATTTGTTTACTGTCAGTCTGAAAAGTTTTTAAATAGACTATTTTCCAGTAACAGGATTTATAGTTGTTATAACGGTATAATAAATGGTAATTTTTTGTTGTTGCAGGAATTTTAGATCTCCTGTGTAGCCCAAAGTTCCCAATAATGCACTGTTTGTCTTAGCTATTACACCAGTATCTGTACACTGTAACGGTTAATGAGTCACACTATGGTTTTTTAATATTTTTAGCACTTTCTCTACATAGTTCTGTGACCCAGCTTCCCCCACATGGTATAGATCTTTTCCCAACCAAAGGAAGAGAGAGCTGGTCAAGTTCACGCTTCAACAACTATTTTGGGTTTTGTTTGTGTGTAACACCACCATTTATAGTTTTACTCTTCCACTGATCTGTTTTATTCCATTGGTAAATTAAAATTTTGTAGGCTTTGTGTCAGTGAGGAAAATTTTAGTTGCCTTTCTTGTCATTTTGCATTTTATTGCAGCACTTTAAATGAAATATAAAGGTCACACCGTAACTCTGTGGAGAAATCCTATATGAAGCAATCATAAGGATCATTACATATGACAGGAATCCCCATCCCACAAAGAAATAAATTCAAGCAGACAAACCCCTGAGAGATACTGATGTTAAAGGAAAACCTCTTTGCACGAGGGGCTGCCAAAATGTCTGACGTGCCCACTGCCAGTATGATCCTTATGAACTAATTCAAACAACAAAGCATTGAAAACTCTATTTAGATTCCTCTGTGAAAGTCTTTGTTAAAGACTTTCTTGACAATGAAAGGAAAACCATGATTGAATTAAACAGATATTCCTCTTAACATACATTGACACTAATGGGCAGCATTAGTGGTATTTGTTTTCTTAAGAAAAAAGCAACTGGATATGTATTGGCTGTGGAAATGAATGTGTGATAAAGCAAACAATCACAGAGTTAGTGAAAGAGCAATGACTGGAGGAAATCCAATACTGAGCAAAAGAAATTGTTATTGTAAGACAATATTTTTTTTTTTTCCTTCTAAAAGCTTTTCCTGGAAGAGAATGACCACATAGCAGAAAGATCTGTGTGAAGAATTTGAGAAATACATAGTGAGGCTGGATGGCTAAATATAGCTCAGTTTCTATCACTAGTAATATGTACTAAAATTACAATTTAATTCATTTCATAGTTACTCTTAATTAAAATATCTGTTCTGATAGCAAGAGAATCTATGAATAAATAACTACTAATATAAAACTTGTTTCTATATATTTTCTTCCAATGTTATGAATTTCATGAGATTATATTTGCATGCATTAAAATTAATGAAAGCTAATCATTATGGAAGTAGGATGTTAAAGGGCATAAGCAGTGAAAAAGTATTTTTAATACATAAAATAATTTATAATTTATATTTTAATTGTTTATAC
>JAHSPV010069464.1:0-11553 GCA_033628465.1 Calidris alpina | reverse complement strand
CTCCCCCACTGCTGGAGGATGCTCCAGCTCAGCCACCTGGTGTTTTCTGGGCAAATGCTGGCCCAAAAGGCAGCGCTACCTGGAAATGTGGATTTTGCCACCCAGCCCAACAGCCTCCTCCTTTGCCTGCTGCCCCCCCCCCCCTGCTCCCCGCTCCGATGGGCAGGCTGTGGGGTGCCTCTGCAAGGTGCCCAGTCCTCGGAGCCCTGCACCCTCCCAGCACCACCCCAGGGATGATTTGGTAAGGGGGGGCACTGTGAGCAAAGCCTGAAGGTATTTAGATATCCAAAGTGTGGATGCACTGGGTTCTTTCCAGGCCCCTGTGTGCAGAAGTGGCTGCAGCCCTCCCTGCGTCCTCATCTGCGTCGTTAGTCCCTCCAATGCCTTTGCAAACCCACTCCCAGCGCTTTCCAGTGCCCCCAGTCCCCGCTTTTACGATGCTCCGTGGTTGCTTTGTGCTCAACCTGCAAAGGACCTGCCCGGACAGACCCCAGGGATGATGCCCCAGCTCTGGAGCTGTGGTGCCGGGGGGTCAGAGCCCGTGCCCGGTGGGTCCGGGGGAGCGGGAGCTGCGACGTCCCGGCTCATCAGCTTCTCTGCAGCGTGGCCTTTGTTCTGCCCGGTCCCTCCTCCCTGCCATGTGCTGAGTTAGGGGTTTCAGTAATGCTCTCCTGGGCTCTGTCTCTATCTGGAGGCTATAAAAACCCAGCCAGAGGGCTGCTGGACATGTCACCTCCCCGGGCACCAGCGCCTCACCCCAGGTAAGCGCCGGAGCCTGGGGGCAGCTGCCCCTGCCCCACCATGGCTGGGTCCTGGGAGTGGGGCTGCCTTGGGGACATGTGGAGGAGAATCCGAGGCTGCTGGCATGGCACAGCATGGCATGGCTGCAGGGTTCTGCAGCCAGGGAATGAGCTGGGGGCATCTTCCCAGGATGGGCTGTGCCACTGATCTGCCATCACACGCTGGGGAGCGGTGACAGGGAGATCAGGGGGCATCCCTGCAGAGGGATTTTGGCTCAGGGGTCTGCCTGTGGGAGGAAGAGTCCAGCTGGGCATGCCAGGATGGCTGCCAGGGCCACGGCTGCCCTGCCAGGCACCCGCGGCTCCTCCTCGTGGTCTGGATGGCAGCCCTGGGTGGGCTGGGACAGCCCTGGTCCCTGCTCTGCGCCTGCTCCGGCGTGGAGCCACCCCATCGCTGCCTCCCACGCCGCTGGGGAAGGGACACGCACAGGCTCCCGAGTCACCCGGGCAGAGGCTGGGCTCCTGCCTCCATCTCCTGCTCTGCCCAGGCAACCCATGGCCTGAAGCCTGGTCCCGGGATGCCCCAGGGAAGGGGTCAAGTCCCCAGCGCAGTGCTTGGTGGGTCTGGCCAGGGTACAGCAGCCAGGCTTGTGGAGAGCAGTGATTCACCAGCCCTAGGGCAGGTTTTAATGATCCTTTTCCCCTGTGTCCTGGCAGAGCCACCATGACCCACCGCTGCAGGAGATCCTCCAGTCTCTGGAAGGTACAGGAGCCTGGGAAGGAGCAGTGACACAGCTTGAGCCCCGTGAACACCTTGGCATGGGGGTGCACTGTCTGCTTGGGGCTTCTGAACCCTCGGAGCCCCCTGACCTGTTCCATCCTCCCCAGATCGTGGTGTGGGATGAAGCTTTCTTCCAGGGCAAGAAGCACGAGTTCACCACCGACTGCTACAGCACCCCGGAGCACGGCTTCAGCACCGTCCGCTCCTGCAAGATCGAGAGCGGGGCGTGAGTGGGGGGGTCACAGGGGGCTGCCACCCCACGGTGCTGTGGGACCCCACGGATGGAGGGGGGTTGGAGGATGGAGGTCTCCAGTACCTTTTGCCTCCTGAGCCATGGGGCTGCCTCCTCCGGGGAACAACCTCCTCCCCGTGGGGCGCAGCGGGCTCTGCCCCAGGTGTTAGCGGGGTGGTGGGTGCCGTGGGGGTCTCACCCCCCCTCCCGCCCCCGGCAGGTGGGCAGGCTTCGAGCACTGTGGCTTCCAGGGGCAGCAGTTTGTGCTGGAGCGTGGCGAGTACCCGTGCTGGGAGGCGTGGAGCGGCAGCAACGCCTACCACGTGGAGAGGATGTGCTCCTTCCGCCCCATCGCCTGCGCCGTGAGTGACCCCCCTGCCCCAGCTCCCCACCGTGGGCCTGGCCACCAGAATCCACCGCTGGGCTAGTCCCCGGAGCCCACGGCCAGGCACTGTCCGGGGGGCTGGGCAGGGCAGCCGTGCCAATGCCGTGCCCCTCTCGGTGGCAGGACCACGGGCGCAGCAGGCTGATGCTCTTCGAGCAGGAGAACTTCCAGGGCAAGCGGGTGGAACTGAGCGAGGACTGCCCCTCGCTGCCTGCCCTGGGCTGGGGCAGCAACGCTGTGGGCTCCTTCCTCGTCCACTCCGGCGCGTGAGTAGCCCCGGGGGCTTGCACCCTGCCAGGACCCAGCACCGGAGCTGAGGATGCTCCGGCAGCTGCCGGCACCCTGCCCGCTGCCCACCGCCCGCAGCGCAGGGTGCTCGGTGCTGCTGCCAGCCCCCATCCAACACTCTCTGCTCTGTCACAGGTGGGTCTGCTCCCAGTACCCGGGGTACCGGGGCTTCCAGTATCTCCTGGAGAGCGACAGCCACGCGGGCGAGTACAAGCACGTGCGGGAGTGGGGCTCCCATGCCCAGACGGGCCAGGTCCAGTCCATCCGCAGGGTCCAGCAGTGACCGCCGGCACCGGAGCCACTGTGCCACCAGCTGTGTGCCCTGGGAACCATCTATCCTGTGGGGCAGTGGGGACAAAGCTCAATAAATGCTCGGTTGTCCAAGGTGGCACGCTGGCAGTTGGGGAGGGGGTGCCATGGGGGTGCGTGGCCGGGAGCGATGCCATGCTTGAGGGCAAAGATGGGGCTCTGCAGGGGCAAGGATGGTGTGGAGGGGAATACCCATCCTTTTCTGCCCCTGCAGCCAGCGCAGGCATCCACATGTCCCTGTCACAGGCAGGTGAAACCCCTGCCCTGCTCATATACGGAGCTGCAAAGTGATGCGATGGCCTGCCCTTGTCCCCCTTGCCAGCCCCCCGAGGAGCTGTGGGGCCAGGGCACAGTGGTCAGACCCAGGGCAGGGGTGGGGAGCTGGGCACTGCACATCCCATGTCTGTCCTGTCCTGTTGGCTCAGGGTCTCTGCAGGACCCCCGCATCCCCACAGGATCCCACATACCCGCAGACCCCCTCCGCTCTGCTGGTACCTGCCGGGGGCTGCGCTGCAGCTCCAGCAAGGCTGAGGAGGACACCGTGCGGCCGCTGCTGAGCCTCAGCCTTGCTCGGGAGCTGGAAGGAGCTGCGGGATGCAGCAAGCTGCAGCTGCATGCTCTGCACCCATCCCCGCACCCCTGCATCCATCCCTGCACCCACGCACACCCCGGTACCCACGCACACACCAGTGCACCCACACCAGCTTGAGGCACCTCCCATGCCCAGAGCAGAGCAGGTAGCCCAGGGCAGAGCAGGTAGCCCAGGGCAGAGACAGACAAGCCCCTCTGCCCTCAATGGTGCAGAGGACCATGCCAAGCCGTTTGCTGGCCCTGGAGCAAGAAGGTGAAAACCAGAGGCTGGTGGCTCCATGTGTGCCCCGGCAGCACGGTGGGCACAGGCAGTGCTTGCTCCCCCCCAGCATGGCCCTGGGCTGTCACTGCAGGACACCCAGGGAAGCAAATAGACATTGTCAGCTGCTGCTAAACCATCTTCTTCAGCTCATGAGAAAGCAGCGGTTAAATGAAGTTCAAAATGTGGCAGGGAAAGGCTGGTTTGGAAAAATTTCTCATTTCAGAAGAGCTCTGGAGAAAAGGTTTGACATGATGAAAATACCCCGCTCCTGACATTTGCAGCAGAAGGACCACCACTGGAGACAATGCTGCCCAGGAAGGGATTCTCTCCGCAGGAAATCACAATTAAAAGTTCAGAATAGAAGAAGAAACAAAAGGTTTGGGGATGGGCTGAGTGAAACCCTCCTGCCACCCCAGGGCAAACCCGTCTGGGGCCACCAGTCAGTGAGACCTGGAGGAGCGGAGCTTCCTGCCCCCCTCCATGGCCACATCTCATGGGGAGCCCCATCCTGGCCAGCCCACCCTGCCCCTGCCCAGCCCCAGAACCCCGGGGTGATGCAAGGGACTGGGAATGGGGCCAGCACACAGCCAGGCACGGCAGGCAGCTGGCAGCGGGACCTGTGGGTCCCCAGGGAGCTGGCGGGGACCTGGAGAACAATGCAAGAGCCCAGCAGCTGCAAAGCGCTGCGGAGGGACCACCCCAGTTCTCTGCCCCCTGGGATGGGGGTCTGCCCAGCTGGGCACGGCCAGGCAGGGCTGTGGCACTCCCGGCCCCCCATGTGTGCTGGCACCGCAGCCACCGATGTGTCCCCAGGCTGGGCTGTCCTCTCTGCCACCCCTTCCTCCCTTACCGAGTGCGGATGGATCCTGCACACCACGTCCCCAAGTGGTTTGCTCTGCCCCGTGTCCCCCACCCCACGTCCCCCATGGATATGGAATGCCCACGCCATCCCAAATGGCTTTGGGGAGCCCCTGCCACCACGGCGGGTTGCTGTCCTGGCAGAGGGGGTGACAGTGGCCTTGGGAACGGGGGGCTGTGGCCGGCGGCCTGACTGCAGAGGATGGGTGTCCCCGGGGTCTGCCGCAGCGGGGAGCGGCGAGGGGCTGCGGGCAGGTTGGGGGGGCAGGGAGGGGTTGGGAAGGGAAGGTGGTTCGGCCGCATTTCCAGCATGAAAATTTAATGGGAGTTGCAGCATCCTCCTGCGCCGTAGGTAGGGCCGGGCGGGCCCGGCGGGGGCTGCGAGGAGGAGGAGTTTGCATGGCAATCTCTTCCTCAGGGATGCTCTCTGGAAAGCTCCAGCACAAAGAAGCTGCACGGCGGCCAGGAGCGTGCGGAGCCCGGCGGTTCCCCCAGCCCAGCCCTCCCCTGGAAATCNCCTCTCTGCTCTTTTCCGGATGGAAAGGTGGCACCTCTCCAGGCGCCGGGGGGAAATCGGGGGGCGCAGGGGGGTCAGGTGGAGCCCCCCGGGGGCTGCCCTCCACCTCGGGGTGTGATGCAGGGACAGGAGCAGGGAGAGATGCTGCCCCCGGGATACGGCTGGTCCTGCGGGCATCGCTCCCGGGAGGCTGCTGCTCCGTCCGCTCCGTCTCCAATGACAAAAAAATATGACACCCCCTCCCTTTATATTCTTATTCCCTGGTTATCAATAATCCCCCCACGAACCCAAGGGCAGGAGCCACCATCTTCTCCCAGGGGGTACCAGCCTGGGCCCCGCTCTCTTTGTTAGGGGCAGGAGCAGCAGCGCATCCGCAGCGTCTTCCCGGCCACAGACCCGGCCCAGGGGGGGCGATGCCCGGTCCGGATGGTGGTACCCGGGCAGCCTGGCTACCGTGGGGCACCGTCTGCAGCCCCCCTACCAAAATTAAGATTAACTGATGCACCACTTGTCTGTATCTTTTTTTCAGAAACCTCATCAAGAATAGGGCTCGAGACAGGTAAATGGATTCTTGCCCGGTTTTCAATGCTCCTGGAAGGAAATGTAGCCAAAAATGCTGGTTTACTTCTTTGTCTTGAAACCACCATTTTCTCCTAAACCTGGTGATCTTAGGTAGGGGGTTAGAGAAGGGGCTGGGCCCGACATCCCCCTCCCCAGGGTGCTTCAGCACAGCCCTTCTCCCTGCAAAGAGTTAACCTGACAGATGCTACTGGGCTCCTTTTGGGGAGCCATTTTCTCTCCCTCATTGTCTCACCGCCTTTTGTGTGTGTGTGTGAGACTTTATCCTCCCCTGGGGAGCCAGGAGCAGCCCAGAAATAATCAGATTTTCAGCCGCTTCTAGGTTTGCAGGGAGCCTTTGTGTGTCCCACCACCACCACCACCACCTTCTCCCAGGGTTGCCCAGCCCTGAAAGCTGCAGACAAAGGGAGGCAGCGCCGGCACCGCTGCGGCAGCACCACAGCTCTGCGGGGTGGCAGCGAGGAATGGGCAGCGAGGGGGTTTTCTCCCCCCCTGTTTTCATCGCTGAGCGAGAGAGCAGGTCACCCCACGCAGACACGTCCCCCCTGACCCACCACAGGCACCTCCTGCTCGCATCCAGGCAGGGAATCCATTTGCCAGATGCTCCATGGCATCTCCGCCGCCCGGTCCCCCCCGTCCCCGCCGAGCCTGGCCCCACGGCAGCTGGTTTGCAAATGCTGCCTGGACACGCTTGTCCCCACGGGAGGCTGTTGGCAACATGAGGAGACAATGAGCCGCGGGGAGCAACGGCGGCTCCGCAGCCCAACTGCAGAGTCATCACGCCCCGGTTCCCCCGGGACCCGCTGCCATTGTGGCTTTTCCAGGAGGGCTGGCAGCACGGGATGGCGCCAGCCGCCCCTGCCCGCAGCCCTGCAGAGGTGGAGCGGCACCCGCCGCAGAGTGGCTGTCACCAACGGCCACCCCGCTACGGCCAGGGCCGGCGGCACGGTCAGGATCCAAGTGACCCGGTTTAACCACAGGGCAGGGGCAGAGGCGGCAGTGGCCGTGACAGTGGCAGGGGCTGTGGCAGTAGAATTGGCAGAGGCAGTGACAGTGACAGCAGAGACAGTGACAGTGACAGAGGCAGTGACAGTGGCAGTGGCAGTGGCAGAAGAGACAGTGACAGTGGCAGTGGCAGTAGAATTGGAAGAGGCAGTGGCAGTGGCAGTGGCAGCTGTGGCAGGGACAGTAGCAGTGGCAGAGGCAGTGGCAGTGGCAGAAGCAGTGGCAGTAGAATTGACAGAGGCAGTGACAGTGTCAGAGGCAGTGGCAGAAGCAGTGGCAGTAGCAGTGGCAGTGGCAGCTGTGGCAGGGAGAGTGACAGTGGCAGTGGCAGTGGCAGGGACAGTGGCAGTGGCAGATAGTCCCTGCTCCAAGTGCAGGGATAGACAGTTTGGGCCACTGTCACCTTTTCTGGTGTGGTCCTTCCTGGTGCCCCCCATCCCTGGTGGCCGGTCCGGCTCCCCCCGACTCTACAAGGGGACAGGCACAGGAGGGAGAGGGGCCATTTCCTTGGGCCTGAGCTGCCAAGATGCCCGGGCTGGTCCCCGCTCCCCAGGGCAGCCCAGTTGGGAATTTGCACAGGGCAAGGTCAGCCTCTGGTGTGGCATCTACCCCTGCAGAGGTTTTACATCCCCATCCCATGGGATCTGGCCCCTTCTTTTGTGTCCCCCCCCTCCCCAGCTTCGGGCAGCACCCAGCCACCCTGCGGGCACCAGGAGCAGTGCCAGCAGCCGGTGGGATTCAGAGCAGAGGATGCTGCCTGGGGGGCTTTAATCCCACCGGGATGGGGAGCCAGAGGGATGGCAGGGGGGGCGAGGGGAGCCCTGCCTTCCTGCCCCGCATCTGCCCTGCCCAGCCCTCCTGCCAGGCTCCCCGCAGCCCCACGCATCCCCCACCAGCTGGGCTGGGCTGGGCTCTGCCCGGGGATGGTGGCACCGCGTTGCTCTCCTTTGCTGCGTTGGTTGCTTTCTTTTGCAGCTGCTAATGACTGACCTGAGGTCTGTTCACACACAGTCCCCTGCGCGGCCTCTGCGGCGGAGCAGCCAGACAGGACGGGGGGACATTGCATGGCACTCGCGTAGCCGGTGACCACAGGTAGGACCCCTGGGGAGGGGGACGCGGGTGGTGCCAGCCCCATGTTCTCCCCACCCCTCATCACCCAGGAGGGCTTTGGACAGCAGGGAGCCAGCCTTCCTCCCTGGGGTCCCATCCCCTCCCACTGGATCTGTGGGGTCACACTGTCCCCAGGGCCACCTGCATGAGAGGATGTGTCCCCCACTCATGCCCAGCGGTGGGGAGGGAGCAGTCACTGCGTTGCCCAGGGTCTCACAGCATCTCTGCTCCCCAGTGCCACCAGCCCCAGGGGCAGAGCCCCAGCTCCTGCCCGGCCAGACCAGCCGTGCCTGGAGGGGAGCCGGGGCTCAGGGAGCCACCATTGTCACCCGCACACGGATGCCAGAGCCCAGCTGGCCACAGCAGAGCAACCTGGTGCCGGCTGCCATGGGCTGGAGCCACGAGCCCGGCTGCTGCGGGGGACACGGGCGAAGAGACGGCGGTGGTGACACCTGAGGACACGGGTCTGCATGTGCGCGTGGTTCTCCTACAAGGTGCTGGGGTCCCCTTTCCTCCTGCTGCTCCATCCCAGTCAGACCCAGCGTGCGGGTGTCCCCATATGCCCTCCCCAGGGCGTGGGCAGGATGAAACCCGTCCCCTTCCCTGAATGCGATGTAGGAGGAGGAAGAAGGGGATGGATGTCTCCACAAGGAGCTAGAGCCCAAAGGGACCCGGGTTGTCCCCGCTGATCCTGCCTGTCTGTCCCTCTGTCACAAAGTCCCAGTGCTTTCTGCTCTGGAAATGCCCCGTAACTGCTGGTGACATGTCCCGGCAGGACCCTACGTCTCCTCTGCTCTGAGAAAACAACCGGTTTGTGGAGCAGCCTGGAGCATGGGGAGGCAGCACATCTTCCTCCTTTGAAACCTGGATGGCATGGCCTCTGCGGGGCCATGTGGGGCCACTGTTGGCCTGTGTGACCACTGCCTCGCCGAGCAGCCCTCTCCGAGCAGGCAGGAGGGCTGGGCGTGTGGTGGGCTGGGGGCTGAGAACAGACACAGCTCATGGCAGGCATTACAGCCCTTTGAAGTCCAAAATGGAGGAGCATCCTCGTGGGGACCAGAGGGAGCTAGTGCTGCAGGAGGAGGTGACCCAGGGTGACATGGGGTGCCCCTTCCCAGCCTTATTTCTCGGGGCAGGGTGCAGAGCTGCTGCTCCTGCCACCCCTCAGCGACGGGCACCGCTCAGCCGCCCGCTCCCGCAGGCAGCCCTGGGGAGAGGCAGCTCCTGATGGGGAGGGGAGAAGCTATCGGGCACCTTTCCTCTGATCCGTATCGTGGTTTTCCCTGCTGGACATCCTCCTCCCTCCGCGGGCAGGGTGGGAGCTCTGTGGAAACCCAGAGCCACCATCAGTGCCTGGGCAGAAGCCCTGCTCTCGCAGTTGCCCGTAGCCTTGCCCCTGGCACCGCCAGCGATGGTTTCACCCCTTCCCTCTCTCTGCTTCTTCCAGCCCCTTTAGTGCCCTTATCCCGGAGCCTTGCAAGGCCAAGTTAGTCCAACAACACCGGGATTGTCTCCTCCGTGCAGCCCCTCTCCCATTTACACCAGTACCGGGGGTGGGAAAGGTGTGTTGAGTGGGAGCAGGGGGTGGTTGGTCCCTCGCCACCATGGATGGGGGGTCAGATCCCCACGAAGCATTGAATTCCGAAAACGGGTTGCATTATGCAGGCTCTAAACCCTCCTCTAACACCTTCCCAAATTCAACCCAGTAGCGAAGCCCAAAAATGCCTCCTGCTCCGGCCACCCGGAGCCCCGCTGCTTCCGCAAGAGCCGAGCAGACCCACCCCCGGGAAAATGCCCCTCCGCTGGCCCGGGGGGGGCTAACTGGGACCGGCTCTGCATGCTGCCGCTCTGCTCCCGTATTAACCTACTAACCCGCTGGGACCCCCGGCTGCCAGGGACGCCGAGGGGCTGCCAAAACCCCTGGCCAAAGGACTAACCCACTAACCGGCTCCAGCGCATGCTCTACTAACCGGCCTTGTCTCGCCCCCCCCCACCACTAACCCCAGCGGGTCTTTAAAGGGGAACAGAAAAGCTGGTAAGTAGGTTGGTAAGTGCCGGGTGTCGGGGTGTGGGTGAGGGGGCTGCGGAGGCAGGAGGAGAGGGTTTCTCCCCACCTCACCCCTCCCCGGCTCTGCCTGCGGAGCCTGTTGCTGACTCGGAGCCTAAAACGGTTTTATCAGCAGAAGCTTTTCAGTTCCTTTTTAAGCCAGTAGATCTCTGTTACTAACACATTCCTGAACTGAATTAAACAAACTAACCGTTGCTGCTTTTCTCTTCGTTTCTCTTCCAGTGTGTATGTCCTCTAAGTCAGCCCGGTCGTGCCATGCTTCTGTTACTAACCGCCTGTACTAATCGTGCCCGACTTGTTTCTCTCTCGCTACTAACCACCCCCCCCCCTCGCACTTTCACTCTCGGATGCTATTTGCCATGACACACATGAACCGTGGCCTCCTCCCGGACTCTGGGTCGTTCACCCGCAGATTTTCAGTGCTGCCGAGCATCTTCGTCTCCCATTCGGCGCGATGGGAAGGAAGCTGCTCAGGCTGGGGGTGAGGAAGGGGGGCTTAAAAAAATTCCCTATTGGCCTTCTGTTTTCCAAGAAATTTCACGGGGCTAAATGAAGAAAAGAGGTGGGACAACGTGGAAAACTTTTCTTGACGATTGACAGTGGCCACAAAAGTCCCGCAAACCCAGTTGGCAGAGAGATTCAGCCAAAAAAAGCGATGCTATTGCCACAAGCCCCACCAGAGCCCGAGCTCGGGGCTCTCCTGGGGCCCCAGTTCACCCGTCATGGGGAATGGTCCCGTGCTGCTCCCCGCACCGGCCCCGCGGGCGGCTGCGGGGCGCTCCCGGCCTCCTCTCTTCACTCCCTTTGTCTCTCCACAGTTTATCTTGTGACTCTGGTGCATGCCGAAGCCGCTGCCGGCAGCGTGGTCCCGACTAACCGCACGGCGCCGAGGGCTGCGTCTAACCACTGGGTTGGTACTCGCAGGGTCCGTGTCCCCCCACCCTCCCCGGCCACCAGCTTGGATGGGCAGGAGAGGGCAGCGGGTGGCAAAGGGGTGGCCAGGGGTGGCCAGAACCAGGGGGGTGCAGCCTGTGCTTTGCTTTCTGTCCGTCTGTCGGTCGGATAAACCATCCCCTGCCTCTACAGGGATCCTGCCGGGGGTAAGGCTCCAGGATCTGGCCCCTCCGTGCGGGTTTGGCACACAGGCTAGTGACCCGTGGCAAGACACTCGCAGTGTCAAGTGCTGGCAGCGCTGGCATGACCAGTGGGGCAAACCCAAGCCCTCCACCAGGAGAGGAGGTGGCCCCAGGCTGCTGGCCAGGACAGGGCCTGGCTCATGAGGACATCCCTGTGGCTGCTGGGGGGACACAGCTCAACCAAGGGTTGGGGCAGATCTGTCCAGGGGGTGTATGGATCCAGCCAGCATCCAGCTCCAGCTGCTCTCTCTTCCTCTTGCCCTTGATGGCTTTGGCTTGTGCTCACTAACGAGGACCTCCCCAGATCACCCTGGCTGGCTTCAGTCTCACCTGACAGCAGCTCTCCTGCTCTGGAAGGCAGGGCTGGAGCGGGCTGCCCTGGGTGGCCGGGTTCATGCAGGACCACTGCCCATCTCCCCTTGGCATCCCTGGTCTTCACTGGCCACAGCCTGGTTCTCACCCCCCCACAGCCTGCTCCTTCAGCTACGATGGGGGGGTCTTGCTGGGTTTCTCCCCCCTCCCAGCTCTGTGGCTGCTCGACCCCCACCTTAACCCACTAACCACGCACCTCCCTTTCCTCTGCACGGCTGGTGCCAGGGGGGATTTTTGGGCTGATGCTCCTGATTTTGACTGAAGGGGGAGGCAGGGACCTGCTTCAGGGTGTGGGCAGAGGGTCAAGCGGCGGCGTGGGG
>JAHSPV010069462.1:0-10090 GCA_033628465.1 Calidris alpina | reverse complement strand
GGCCCTCCTCTGCTCCCCTTCTCCCCCCCCACGCCACATCCCCCCCTGCAAGAGGCGCTGGCGGGGGGTCAGTGCAGCCCCCGGTCCCCGTCGGGGCTGGGCAGTTCCCCGGCCGCAGCTCCCGGGGCTCCTCACACCTTTCCCACCCGGGGTAAGAGATGCAGAGCTCGGCTCCTCAGGGGTGGCCGCTGTGGGGTACGCTGCTGCGGCACCTGGGGGGCCCGGCAGAGCCCGGGTGTGAGCCCCCCAGCCACCGCAGCTGGCTGATGCTTCGAGGTGGGGGTGCAGGAATCAAAAAGTGCCTCCTGGTTCCTTTGCCTTGGAGGGAGGCATCCTCCCGACCCACGGGCCCGTGATCCGCACGTTTTCCAAGTGGAGACTGGCGCTGAAGGCAAAGAGGGGAATTTGGCATCCCCCAGACAAGCTTGTGGGTCCTCCACACCCTGGCCCGTGGCCTGGAGGGCGCTAGATGAAATGACTCTATCCCCTCTGCAATTTTGGGAGATGCTCAAAGCTCAGGAAGGTGTCTTTCAGCAGTCTCATCCCTGTTCCCGTCCCACCCTGCCAAAGGCAGGGAAAGGACCACCTTTTTGGCGATGGGACGAGGGTCTCTCTGGCTCCCCGCGCTCCTCTCGGTGAGCCGGAGGGATGGGTGTTTGTGCAGGCTTCGATGGTGCCTTGCTGTGAGGGACAAAGAACTGCCTGCTGGCTCCTGAGGGACCAGCAGAGCATGGTAGCTGCTTTCAGTCTCTGCAGATGTCTGTAAAAGCAGAGCAGAGCTTGATTTTTTTTCATTAGCAAATGGTCGTAGCATGCTCCGTACTCCTTACAGGGAGCCCTCGCGGGGAGATGTCCTTCCCCGAGAGCCTGGAGAGGGGTCTGGGCAAGGGGGGTGCTTTTCCTGCTCTTACTGGTGTTACAGGGTTTGGGTGACCTGGAGCCCGGGCTCTCAGATGAAAGCCCACCTGTATTTCTGAGTTGTCTCCTGACCAAGGCACTGGTTTAAAACCCAGTATCTCTCTCTGGCAGAGAAACCGTTGCAAGCCTCACTTAATATCTATTACCTTTCTATAAGGGCTTAATTCAGGCAATTAATAGATCTGCAAATTGTCAGCGGATTGCAAAAGTATCGGTTAATGTACCCTACAGAGAATCGGCAAAAAAAAAGAGCGGCATCTTCTCTCTCTCTGCCAGATGCTACCCAAAACCTTGAGATTGAGAGGTGAGGCTGACTTTGGAGACTGCCAAAAAGAAAAAGCCAGAAACCCGATCCAGGAGACCGCTCCAAAAGGAAGATGAGATGAGCTGGGGCCATGAGGTCTGTCCCGTGACCTGGCACATGTGCCCCGGGCTCTGGGGACAGGGGAGGGTACCTGGGCTGGGAGAGAAGTCTCCCAGATGGGGAGAACGGGTGGTTCCGTTGCCGTGCGCCCTGCGTCGGGAAGGCACCGGGATGAGACCGTGGAGGGAGGAAGGTGGGGGGGGAGTGTGACAGAAACGGGAGGCTGTGGCGTCTCCCAGCAGGCTTGGGTGATTATCTGGCTGTTTGAAAATGGGAGATTGCTATTTACTTAGGGCCTGATGGCAGAGGGGGCAAGGCTCCCCCTCTTGCCGCGGGCTGCCGGGGCCGAGGGCATCGGGCTGTGCCAAAGCCCGGGCATTTGCTGTTGGCAGGGGGACAGCCCCCACCAACTGGCATCAAAGTTAGTGGCGAGGCCGTAGGAAAAACCCTCTCTTGTCAACACCGGGCTGAAATGGGCTTTGGGGTTTCAGACGGCTGGAAAAAGAGGATTTCTGAGGCCAGCCCCGCCGCGCTTCCCTTCCTCCCCTTTGTGTGCCGCTCCCCCTCGCCAGCACCCCTGCCCTCCTCCCGCCTCACCTCTGAATATTAATGCCTCTGGCAGATTGGATAATAATGTGACTGGGAATTGAATGAAGCTGGTTATTAGCTCTGGGCTTCCTTGGGGCATTTAAGGGAGTCCACAGGCTGTTCCTGGAGGCTTCGCAGCATAAGGGACCGGGGCCGGACTCGGTGCAGAGGGGGTCGCTTCTGTGGGAGAGGATTTGCTTGAAATCCTCGTCTCCCTCCAACCCCGGAGGAAGACAAATACAGCAGGGTGGCCAGAGCCACAAATTCCCGCGGGACGGTTAGGGATGGATCGGCTGGTTTTCAGCAACAATTAAATATGAAAAGTTATTTTCAGGAAGGAACTAGGAGATCTAGCTGGGCAGAAGCTGGGAAACGTTTCTGTTATTATTAAGCTTTAAAAAGAGATGGGGAGCGAGCACAAGAGATCTCCTTCTTCCCTCCCCACGGCTGTCGGAGTATTGCCTGGCTGATTTGGGAAGAGGGCCAATCCTCCGCACACCAAATAGGAAATTTCTCGCTGATTTGCAGGGTACAAGTTCAAACTCAGAGCCCTCATTTCTGCAGAGCTGCACCTTACGGCGTCTCTCCTTGGGAGCTACCTGGCCTTTCCATGGGCGGCTCTCCGGATGCTTTAGCACGATATATCCCCATCACGCAGAGGAGAAACTGAGCTCTGACGGAATTACCTGATCTGAGCCAGCAAGACAACCTCTGTCCCTTGACCCTCAATCCGATGCTCCTTGCTATCTCCCAAACCACCAGAAAATAAACATCTACACCCTGTTAACTAGTGCAAAAGAGGAGGGGAACCAGAGCTGAATTCGCAGAAGCTGCTATTAATTTTGCCCATTTGATTTGTCAACTGTTCAAAGCGGTCAGAGATGCATTAACAGGGCTGTAGCTGCTGGGGATCTCTGCTGGTGGGGGGAGCTGGGGTCCTGCCCGCATTAAATTAACCCCTGAAAATCACCATCAGAGCTGCTGGGAAGGAGACACCTGGTTGTAAACCCCCATCAAAAAAGTTCCGCCATCCTAAACCTGAGAGCCTTAAAAACCCACTTCTGCCTGTAGGATACAGCGCGGATGCTGCTCTATGTCGCGTAGCCCGGATCCTGCAAACTAATCTGATTAAATAAACGCAATTTATTTACTCCTTGGGGAGCTGCAGGGGATGGCACGGGCTGGAAGGCTCAGCACCTGCAGAGCTGCCTGCAAACACTGAAAAAGTGCAACGATGAAATAAAACGGATGACTGGAGAGTTCGCAGTTACTTTTGCCTCTCCCTCTTCATTCCTTCTTCCCCATAACCTCATTTCAAGCAGAAACACCCCCCTCCGTTGCCTTTTCCCTCCCTTCCAATGCTCCCATTTATGCAAGTCTCATTTTCTTTAAAAAGCTAATTATAAATGACCAGCGAGAAGCATGAGGATTTAACTGTAAATCAAATTGACCTGTCTGTGTGTGGACATTTTTATTTACTCCTCTTTCTGAAAAACAAATAAACAGAGAGTCCCTCCCAAATAAAGCAGCTCCCCACTTAGATTTGAACACACTTTAAAAGAAATCTCTTTTGTTTTAGCCATTTTTATTTCCTGTTTGTTTCTGAGCTTAGACTTGACAATGAAAACCACATGAAATTCCCTTTTTGTTCCATCAGTTTTATTTTTGGTGCCACAATATCCCAATTTCCAGTTCTACAAGTTGGGGTTTGGGTTTTTTGGTTGGTTTTTTTTGGTGCTTTTTTTTTTTTTTGTTGGGGTTTTTTTGTATGCATTTATGGCAAGGTTATTTTTCATAAAGTAAACTCATGGAAGTTTTCCTCCAAAATAAAATAAGAAGTTTAAGAGGACTAGAGGTATCAGGATGATTAAAAAATAAAATCTAAATCTTTAAGCTAAATTACTGGAGCCGTAAATGTCAGTGTGAGTAGGGATCCATACCTAACCAGGGAGAAATTCCGAAGTGATGAACAATACGCACTTTTGTGTCCCATTTAAATAGGTTTTGCAGCTTAATTTGTGCGGGGTGGGTTTTAATAACAGTGCTTAAGAACCCCAGTGCTTGGGCTCTGATGGGCACCCAAGTCCCAGGCCAGGGTGGGATGCAGGTGGGCTTTGCTGGGTGGCTGTCACAGGGGCTGGGATGGGGGGCAGAGGTGGTTTTGGGGGTAACGTCCCTGTCCCCGGAGCCGGCAGCGTTTGGAGACAGCTCACATCCCTCTCCCAGCCCCGTCCCTTTTCTCTCCCCGACCGCTTTGATGGGATCGCCCCAGGGCCAGGCTGGATGAGTAATTAGTGCTCTGCAGCTTTGCTTTCCTACCCACCCAAACTGCCTACCTCCCAGGGCTCCGCATGGGATGCAGCCTCCAGCAGATGGAAAAACTAAGGATTTAGGGAAAGAAAAAAAAAAAAAAAGGCAGACTTTGTCCGCAGTCCTAAGGCAGCACAGTGCATTTCAGGATCCTGAAATTCAAACCTCTTGTTTTTTACCGCTTTGCCACGTCTGTTGTGCCCCTGAATTTAGGGGGAACGGGGGGCGGTTGGCCGTGGCCCCGAATATAGGGACACCTGGGCGGATGGCTGCGGGGGATGAAGCGGGGAGGGGGCTGCTAGCCCTCCCTGCTCGCCCAACCCGCCGTTCCTCCCCCGTTGCCTGCGATACAGGCGATTTTAACCGTTTGCCCTGTTTTAACCTGGGGGCCCGATCCTGCCACCCCGCTTGCAAAACGCTGCGGGGATCGGTCCCTGCGGTGTTTGCGGTGTGTGTGGGGGTGGTGGTGGTGGTGGCCTCCCTTGGTCCCCTTCAAACAACGTCTGGGTAAACAGGCTGACCTTCAGGGCATGTTGCAAGGTCCATAAAAGCGGTGTATGGGGAGGGGGGAAGGCGGACACGAGCTCCAGCATCCCTCCCGCAACCTCCCTCCTCCTGCCCCAGCCCTGCCAGCCGCAGTGTCCCAAGGAAGAGGGGAGGGATGCTGTGGGCTGAGATCATCTGCTCGTTTTATTCAGGGCCGCCTGCCTCCTGCAAGGATTTTTCCTGCCAGAGAGCTTTAAAAAAAAATTAAAAATAAAAAATATATACATAAATTGCTCAGGGGGAAAAGAAAAAAAGGAAAAAAAAAAGAGAAAAAGACAAATCATCAGGAAACCTTGCAGCAGACATCGGCTCCCTCCGGCGCTGCGGGTTTGCACTGTGAGACAACACATCCCTCGGAGCGAGCCAGCCGCTTCTTGGGCTCGCCTTGCCTTAGCCAACGGAGCCACTCGTTGGCCACGGTGGCTGCGTGGCCGTCACAGCACCCTTAGCAGTCGCTACGTTTCCCTTCGCAACCCTCTGGGCCAGGTTGTTTTAAAACAACGATCCAGCAGCAGCACCACCGCCCCCTCCAAAAAAAAAAATTAAGAAAAAAAAAAAAATAAATGTTTCTTTCTGGCCGCCGGTTTTGCCAAGTTTTGTCACAGAACAAATGTTTATGATCAAGCCCAAACTTCTCCAGAAAGGATTTCCAGCAGAAGTGCTGACGGATGGTGGACACGGGCAGCTCTTCAGCGCGCCGAGGTCGGCCAGCCCTAAGGGTGCGACATGCCGACGGCGGGGCAGGAACCTCCCTGACCTTCAACCCCCCGCATCACCCGCTTGATTAGGGGCTTTCTTGAGCTTGTTTACTAATTGTGAGAATCATTTACATCTTCTGAGTCATCCCCTCCATCTCGGGGGGGGCTCGCTGCCCCCTCTATCTGCATACAAAACTCCTGGTGGAGTCACGGAGCTCCAGTCTCCTTGATCTCACTATCTCAGCCTCCCTAAAACGGGGCAGCTTTTAGGGTGGCAGAGATACAGCGATGACCCCGTGGCGAGCGCAGCCCCTGCAGGAATCAGGTCAGGTTTTTTGGGTTTTTTTTTTGTTTTTTTTTTTTTTGTTTTTTTTTCTTCCCTTTGACCACCGGAATAATTAGTCAAATTCATACAATCGCCCAAATAAATAACAGCACCGCATACCGATCTGCTGATGCCAGGCCCCAGCTGCCCTTTGCTGCCGGGTGGGCAGCGCGTGCCCGGCCCCCGAGCTGCAGGCAGGATGCCCGTGCCTCCCACTCCTGCCCGGCATCCCGCTCTCCCCACTGCCTCCTCTCCCTCCCGGCTCCCCTTCTGCTCCCTTTGTGGGTGCAAGGGACAATGGCACATCCTTCCTAGGATGTGGCTGCGCAGGCACGGGCTGGGATGGGACGCTTTGAAGCCATCCCTGCCGGAGCGGGCAAAGATGGGCAGGCACCAGCGGGGTTGTTTTGGTTACACAATTCTTCCAGGCAGAGTTTCTAACTGAAACCACCTCTTTTCTCCCTTCCCCAAACCAAAGGGATTAATCTCCCTGAAGCTCCTGCGCCGGCGACTCCGTGCCATCGCGACTCGTTCGGGCAAAACCCTGCCTTTGCTGGTTAATTTTGTTCCAGATGCCTGACAAACAAAATAAGCCGTACCAAAGCGTGGCTTTATTATAAATATAACTGCATAGTCTGTCAGAAAGAAAATCCCAGTCCTGGCTGGCAGAGCCAAGGTGCTGGAAGCCTCGCTCAGGCAGAGCATCCGAGGGATACTGGAAAACCAGCCGGGCACAGCGAGACCTGCAGGGCAAGGCTTACAAGGAAACAAAAAGTAGGAACGTTTCATTTAGGGGAAAAACCAAAATTTTACAGCAGGTCTGGCAGAACTTTCCTTCTGTGTTAGGATCAGCTCTTCGCTTCCTAATTTTGGGTGCTATTTCAAAGACTACCCAGGCAGGCTAAGGGCAGCACTGGGGTCCAAAGATATTAACGCAAATAGCCTGCTTTAAGCCAAGCCCAAGAGCGTTGCCCTGTCTCTGCAGACCCCCACGCTTGGTCTGGGGGGGCCACGGATGCCCCCCTCGGGGAGGACGATGCATTATGTAGGGGGCACAGTTAAATCAGGGCGCTTCCCTGGCGCGGGGGCACGGTGCGGCCCG
Source organism: Calidris alpina (assembly GCA_033628465.1). NCBI lineage: Eukaryota > Metazoa > Chordata > Aves > Charadriiformes > Scolopacidae > Calidris > Calidris alpina. Next base: position 3,239 of record JAHSPV010069462.1, on the reverse strand, counting down.
TCAAATAAGCCAACGGGACACATTCCATTGTGGGCTTTTTTTGCTGCGGACATGGGTATGGAGCTGTCAATCCTTGGGACGTTTCCATTGTGATAATCCTCCGGAATACGGGTGGTTTATTAACCCTCTGCTGGCCAGAGCAGGGGTTTCAGCTGTCACCCTCCTCCTCCTCCTGTCGAAGCGGAGGAAGGGGGAGCTTGCTCTCAACCTTGCAGGCTGCCCCCAGCCCCCGGGGAATGCATTAGGCAGTGTCCAGCAAGGCTGGGCATTTCCCCGACACCTCTTATCTGAGGATCTGGAAGCACTTAAAGGAATTTTACTTCATTGCCTCTACCAGCTCAGACAGGCTTATTAACATCATTTCTGAGATGAAGGATGGAGTCCCAGCACAGCTGACTGGTTTCACCTACATCGTAAGCCAAGTCAGCGACAGCGCCTGTATCTATCTCCCCATCCTCTCCTCGCCTTGTGGTATCAGGAACTCCTCCGTGGAGCCACGCACAAGAAGAGAGTGGAAAGAGCCTGGACACCCTTTCAGAAAGCCAGCCTGTGCCACTGCTGCTGCGGTCCGCATGGCACCACGTAGTGCCAGCAGTGCCACCGCGTGCGGGGCAGTGCCAGCCAAGCCAGGCAACTTTCTCCAACAGCAATAAGATCCCAAGCACCTCGGGGAGCTTTGGCAATTCCTACTGATGGGAGGGGGAAAAAAACAAAAACCAACAACCCACAATCCAAACCACCTTCCACTGGAAACCCACCGCTACGAAACCACCCAGCGCCGCAGCTCAGGGGTTAGCGCCCAAGCGCGAGGGACTAAATCGAGAAATAAAGTTTATTATAACCTGTGACTCAGCCCTTGCTGGAGGCCGATGGTCCATTCCGAAAGCGCTGCTCGGCCAGCCTGGGGCTGTGCACAGCCTGAAGGTTTTTGGAGGCAGGCAGCTCGCTCTCCTGTCCCCTAATGGCTCCCTGCTCTGGGTCACCCTTTGGCTGCTGCTGTTTATCTTCCAGTGATTAATGGTCGCTCTCGGTTCCTGCTGCAGTTCCATTAAGATTAGAGACTTAAAGCTACGCCGAGATGTTTAGCAGTGGGTGACCCTGGTCTCCCCGTAGTTGTATTTCTATAGTCTTGAGGAAACTGAGATTAACTCTTGTCTCGTGTCCCATCCTTTCAGCTTTCCAGCTGCAGGGAAGGAGCCCCTTGCAGGCGGCGCTCGTGTCGGCCGGCAAAGAGAGCCCGTCTCTCGGGATGCTGGGAGCAATTCATGTGCTGTTCGTGCTGGGGCACCTGAAATCCCAGCCTGCAGGCACTGGGATGGCACCATCCCTCAAAAAAATGCATATATCCAGAGAACAAAATGCTCTTCCAGCAGGGGAAGCCTCAGCCCCTTCCCCTTTGACATGGGACAGAGGAAGAGTCAGGGGCTGCTCCACCTTAGCTCAGCCCCTCCTGGGGACCAAAGTACAGAGGCAGATCACCTGCCTGAAAACGTACAGTTAAATAGAGCCCCAGATGTTTATCTCTGCTCAAAGCAAGCCAGCACACAGGGAACAGGAGCACGAGAGGAGTGAAGCAATCTGCCAGACTCCATCGGGAACCTAGTGGCTCCCAGCAGTTTGACTTCTGGGATTGATGGAGCCGGAAGAGACAGCTCTGACCCCAAGACATCCCGAGTAACATCATACCTTCACCTCAGGGGATGGAAGAAAGAAAAGGCACTTCCCCCCCCTACTAATTGCGGAGCACCTTTCAGCCCGAGGGATAACCCTGAACCCTTTGTGGAGACCAACAATCCCAAGCAGAGGCTGCAGCTTCTCCTGGACCAGCAGGTCCCTCCTATCTGGGGGGCCACCAGTAGTCCGTGCACTGCTGCCTAGGGATCCCAAGTATCAGGTCCCTGCTGAAGCACCCCAGCATGCCCACGGGAAGCCAAATAACATCAAAACGACCTAAGAGGTGGCTTTTCCCCTCCAGACCAACCTGCTGAAGCGGGTTCAGCAGGTAGCCTGCTCCCCGGTGGCAGGGCAGGGAGCTGAGCAGCGTGCACTTGTCAATCTGAAGGCAGCTCTCCGCAGGCAACATCCACATCACAAAAGCCACCACTATAATTAGCCTTACTTGGCACGCCGTCAGCCTTTATGTTTCCTTCCCACCCCTCCAAAAAAAACAAGCAAAGGCATCTTTGCTGCTGGGTGATGGAGCGGCGCGGTGCTGAGAGCCAGGAGAGAGGTCACAGGGACCCTCGCTTGCTCTTTCTGCGTAAACAAGGTTGCCCTCCTCGTGTAGAAGTGCTCTCCTCCTCCTACCCCCATGGCCCTGGCTTGGGCAGCCCGGCCCTGACGCAGAAATAGAGAGGGGATGAACTCGAAAGGAGAAAAAGCCTGGAGCCAGAGCCGCTCTCTTCCTCCCCCTGCCCTTCACTGTGCCCGTGGGGAGCATCATCCCACAGGAGCCAGGGAGAGGATGGACACGCACAGCAAATGGAAGAAAAGGTGCATTTGTTGCAGATTTGGGAACCTTTATCTCGGGAGCAATTACGTACATGGATGGAAAGAGTTACAGGCGCCGGAGCTGACAAGGAGCCAGGGCTAGTTCTACAAAACCCGAAATCTCTGAGCAAACCTGGCTGCCTGTTACTAGCACAGGAGCTGACCCTAGAGAAACCATTCTTTTATGTTAAAAGAAAGTGAGATGAAGACTCAGATGGAGATGATAAATTTGATATTTTTCTAAAGACGTTTTTGAGACGCCGATTTCAGTAACTCCCTGAGAGCGGGCAAACAACTTAGTAGAAATGCCATGAAGGTTTAGCGTTGACTTTCTTAATGTCTCTGCCTACAGCGAGATCTAGCCAACATGGAAGAAAGCTCCTTTAATTAAATCCGAAAGGGCTGTATAATCTAGAGTAATACCTTCAGCCTTTTGTGTCAGTGATACGGGGTTGCCTTTGGGTAAATCCATTGGTACAGAGCTCACGTGCTGTCCCCATCACAGACTTTTCCTGTGGTCCTTCATACCTTTGTCGAGCAGATCCCCCCTCTCCTTTTGCTTCTCTGTGTCCTGCTCACAGTGAGCCGAGAAGGTCCTTCCCTGATGCCACCACGTAGGTCACACACAATAGGTATGTAGTGACATAGGTATGTATTCCATTGGCAGAGCCCTGGAAGAGGCTGCCCAGAGAGGTGGTGGAGTCTCCTTCTCTGGAGACATTCAAACCCCACCTGGACACAATCCTGTG
>JAHSPV010069454.1:0-26680 GCA_033628465.1 Calidris alpina | reverse complement strand
GAGGGGAGGAGGGCCTCCATTCTTCAGATGGGCATCCCAGGCAAATGTAAACGCCTTCCCTTTCTTGCCTGTGTTCTTTGTCTTTAATGAGCAACTGGAGAGAGAAAAGAGTAAGTGACCTTTCCTTTCTGACACTGACGAGAACTGCTGGGAGTGGGGAGTGCTCTGTGTCCCTGGGTGCAGCCTTCCTCCCTTCACGCCTCAAACAGAGCCTGCTACTGGCCTCCCTCTATTTCCCTTTCCCAATCTTTGTTTCCCGGGCCCGCTGGTGTGGCCATTTGCCTCCATTGAGAACACAGAGGGGGAAATCATGGATTTGGGTACATGGGCCCATACTTCAATGTGCTATTCCACCCTTCCAAGGGCTTTGTTCTCCATGTGTCTAGTCTTACCCTCCCCAGCTCTGTTTCGTGGCCTGTAGTGATCATGGCCTTTTTTTTTTTTTTAAGAGAGATCAGAAGAGCATCCTTGGTTTTTCTACAAATGCCTATGATTCTGATTCTGGTTTTAATCCCTATTCTCTTTGTCATTACATACCAATCAGTCACAGGAAAGAGTAAGTGACATTGTCTTCTGAGTCCCTTTACAAAATGCACAACTGCTGAGATAATCTTTGAGAACTTGCTCAGCTCAGCGAAGTGTTCTCACATCACCCTGTTTTGTTGGAAAATATCATGCCATGTAAAGGAACACCTTTGTGCCAGAGAGGGAATTAGGCCAAAGGGATAGGAATTAGGCCATGGGATAAATCCTGGACAGGAAGGAATCCATTCCCTGAAAACATACAGGAATGGGATTATGAACCAGTTTTGCAACGAGGTATTGTCAAGTGTCTGGAAGACACTGGGATTTTCTCTTTCACAACAGCTATGGGATACCTCTGTAGACTTGAGGTCTTTGGCCTTTCTGCTCTCTTTGCTATGAGGGACAATGTTGTCTTTCCTCTCTGTGTTATGGTGTGTTTAAAATGCTTCTGTGAGACCCATCACTCCAGTGTCCCACTGGCTTGTCCTCTTTGGAGGATGAGAAAGGCTTGAGATGTGCTTTCTGACCTGTACTAAAAACATGCTACGGCAGAAGAGAATGTTCCTCTGCCAGCCTCATACACTGTGTGTGAGGTCACTAAAGCCGTGGTTTCCTTGTTGAAACCACTCAATGTCTCCTTTTTTTCTCTTCCTACAGAATCTCTGCAGAAACAACAACACAAAGGTAAGAAAGGAACCCGTGTTGAATGCCATCTCCTGCAGCCTGAATGCAGCTCTGGACAACACATTCCTCCTTCACAAGCAATGGTTGTTCAGATCCTTGTTCAGATGGCTTCTAAAGAGCAAGAATTCTTCCGTATTCTTTCTCTTCTTCATTTGCTGCACAAGAAACTTCACAATTTGAAGGCACGGGTCTCGCCCTCTGTTCACCTCCCGTACAATCTGCCCTGATGCTACATGACATTTTAGAGGGGGTCTCTTTGAGTTGCTTTGCATTTGGTGTGTGCTGACCACACTCTCAGCGTTCTGTAGATGAGAGATGAGGAGATGGGAGATTTTGGACAGCAGAAGCCAGAGGTATCCGGGGAAAAGTGACTGCATCAGAGTGGAGAACATAGGATGGGAAGGGAACCAATGGGAGGCAAAGCATAACAGAAAGTTCCACAAAGGTTACCATGATGCTTTTGACTACTGAAATGAATTGATCATTACAGAGGATGTCACCCTGGATTCTGACACAGCCCACCCCAGATTGGAAATCTCTGACGATGGGAAGAGCGTGAAAGATACCGGCACCATCAGGAAGGTGCCCAGGAATGAGAAGAGATTTGATTCCCACCTTTATGTGTTGGCAAAGGAAGGATACACATCTGGGAGACACTACTGGGAAGTGGATGTTGGCAAGAGAAGAAGCTGGGCCTTGGGTATTGCCCGAGAATCTGTGACTCGCAAAGGGACATTGACTCTGTCCCCCAAGAATGGCTTCTGGGTCATGGGGTGTACAGATGGGCAAGAGTATTGGGCCTACACAGAGCCTTGGACCCGTTTGAGTGTGGGTGGGAAGCTGCCAAAGATTGGGATCTTCCTGGACATCTCAGCCAAGCAGCTGTCATTTTACAATGTCCATAAGAAAGCAGCTCTGTACACTTTCACTGTTGGAGGTGACAGCAGCCAGAAAGAGAAGTTTTTTCCTTTCTTCTCAACAGGCCCAGCTACTACAAAGCCTGATGAGGAGCCTCTGAAAATTGTGTGGGTTTTGGAGGATGATGATTAGTGAATTGATGAACTGCGAATGCATGGTCAATGTCTGACTGAAACACAGAGTCTGAGATCACACTGGACTCTTGTCAGACCCCTGCTTCTTTTTTCCACCAAATCAAAGTAGAACAGTTCTTTTGTATAAGAAGCTTCCACCACTGCTTGCTAATCCTTCTGTGAGCCAGTCCAGAAAGAGAAGACGTAGACTTCAGGCCACTAGTCACTGTGCAGACCTCCAGTTCTTCCAAACACTCAGAAAAAGGATCCTCATTGCAGGAAGGGAAAATAGTCATGGGTTCTGTGTTCAGAAGCTTACCTCAGGTGTCAACATGAGATTGAGAAGATATTCTGTGCAAGTTACTGAAGAGCCTAGTTAATGATCATGGCGAGTTTCTGCAGAAGTGGATCACGGTTCTCAGATGGGAAAGCTTTCTGATGAGTTTAAACAACCTTTCCCAAGACACCTCCCACTTCTGTTTCTCAGTGTTCAGCACCCGTCACTGGTCCTTCTATGTCAGTTGGAATAAGCAGGTGCCTCCTAGGGGCAACATGCCTGAGTTGTCATCAGTGTTACTTTTGGAGCTGCAGCAAGCCTTTTCATTTGGAAAGGGTCTCAAATCCACTCCTGTCCTCCTGGTTTTAGTATGCATTCTGAAGGATTTTCAGGAAGATGTTCAGAGCATGAATATTTGCCCTGTTCTTGAGAGTAGTGACAGAGCAGACGTGAAAATCAAGGAAGCTGAGATTTCCATGTCAAGGAGTTTGCTGTCAAACTCTCCTGCCTGTCCTGCCATTTCTGGATCCATGTAGTCAGCAAACGCCTTTTCTCTCCTCATTGAGTCACCACTGGGCACTGAACCAAGATCCTGGGAATTCAAGGTGAACCACATCATGGACCATGAGAGGGAAACCAAGCAAAACATCAGGAACTCTGCTATCCTCAAGAACTCTGTCATTTTACAACACTCACACAAAATCTGTCTTGTACAGTTTGGAGAACAGACTCTGGCAGAATGAGAATGTCTTTGTCTTCATGGGAACCAGGATGGCCTTGGATTACAAGTTCTGGTAAACCTCATAAGTATCAAATACTGTCAAGGAAAGCTAATTGGATTGGAAAGGCTTTTGCAAGTAGTAACAAACAATTTGACTTTTGTTTCAAGGCAGTCGCAGCCTGAGGTATCCTCTGGCTGAGGACGGCAGTACCGTTGGACTCAATGGTCTGCGCTTGGACTCCATGATCTTAAGGGTCTTTTCCAACTTAGAGGATTCTTTGATTCTAGAAGCAGCTGGAAGTTACAGTGCAGAGACATCAGGCCATGTATCATGTCTTGCTCTTCTTTCACGTTTTGCTATTGTACCAATCCAACTAAAATCATTTTGGTATGTAATTCATATAATCAGGATTTTAAGAAGAAATAAATCTTGGGGTTTTTTTTGTTTGATGGATTTTCTATTATTTTATTTTTTTTAATTATTATTATTTTTTAAGTGCAATAATGTGTGTTATTGAGTGTGAGTCTTGTGCAGGTGAGAAAGAAGAACAGCGGCCAACTCCATTGACTTCAGTGAACCTCACCAGAGTGCAGGATCTGGTTGGTCAGAGTTTCCATCCCCTTACCACATACAGGGTGTAACTCTGGGATACTAAGGATACTCAGGTTACTCAGTGATCACTGTACCAGGAATATGTGGGAACCACCGTCCTCACAGTTTCTTTGCAGGAGGAGTTTGAAGACAGTCCATCAAAACTGGTACTGGAGACCAGTGCACCAATTGCCTACACAATTGTACTATCTCACTGAAACATGAAGGTCATTTGTGGCTCTATAGATTCCCACTGATGTCTGAAAGATGTGTAGGAGTTTGGCACACCAACTCTTTTGAATCGATGACAAGCTTTGTGCTGTGGCCCCCTACTCGAACACCAAATTGTGTCAGTGTGTGCCCTGAATCCTACCCTGAGATTGAAAGGGCAGGCTCTTGTGAACTCAAGAGAGAAGTGACCTTCTTGAAACCAAGTGACACAAACAAAGGAAGGTATTGGTGTGCAGAGCAGTTTTACCTTCTCTGTCAGAGGGTAAGGTACCTTCCCAGTTTTCACAGGAATATTCACTGCACACATTTCACAAAGCTCTATTGTGAACTGGATTTGACTCTTTCTATCCATGGTAAAAATGCAACTGATTTCCAAACAGTGGTATCAAAGGAATCTTTCCGTGTCTTTCAAAGGAAGCATTGTTTCTTGACCATGTGCACTGGGTCTGGCTGGGATGGAGCTCTTTTTCTTCACAGAAGCCCATATGATGCTGTGCTTTGCTTTTGTGGCTGAACCTGTATTGACCACACCAGTGTCTTGGCTGTTGCTGAGCACTGGTTGCCCAGCACTGAGGTTTCCTCCACCCTCTCCCTCCCCACCCTCCCAGTAAATAGGTCAGGCGAGGGCAATTGGCTGGGAGGGCACCCAACTTGAAGACCTGACCTAAATGGACCAAGGGGATATTCCATCCCATGTGATGTTGTGGTCAGCAATACAATGTCAGGGAAAGGAGAAAGGGGGAACTTTCAGGCTCTTGGACATTTGCCTTCCAAAGGAACTGTTAATGTGTGCTGAGAACCTGCTTGCCAGGAAATGGTAGACATCTGCCTGCTGACGGGAAGTAGTGAGTGAATTCCTCATTTTTCTTTGCTCACGCATAAAGCTTTTCTTCCCTTATTAAGGTGGTTTCAGGGCTGACAGATACGATGCTCAACTTGCAAGACATGGGACTCATTTCAGAGTGACACTAGTGGCACTCGGCGCCTCTCCTCAGGTGTAGGACTTTAGCCTCAGGTCTCTAGCCAAAGGCCAGGGAAAGTCCTCACTGCAACCAAAATGTCACTAACCTGCAGAACTGCAGAACCACACCTGCAGTACCAGCATTCACATCTTCTTGTCCTGCAATGGGAGCCTGGTGACCAGTTCAGTGCAAACTGCACTGCAGACATCAACATTCAGACAGATGAATCTGCAGGGCAGCACCGCCTCCTTTCACCTGCTGGCCACACTTCTCCCAATGCAGCCCAGGTAATGTTAGCCACCTTTGCCCCAGGGGCACACCTCTGGCTCATGGTCACCTTGGTGACCCCCAGGAGCCCCAGGACCTTTTCTGCCAAGCTGCTGTCCAGTACGTTACTCCCAACCTGTCCTGGTGCAGGGGGTTGATCCTCCCCAGGGGCAGGACTTTGCACTTCCCCTTGGTGAACTGCATGAGGGTCCTGTCAGCCCATTTCTCCAGCCTGTCAGGGTCCCTCTGGATGGCAGCAGGATCCGTCCCATGTACCAATCACATCTTCAGGTCTGTATTGATGGTGAGTTGAACTTGGCCACCTGCCAGATGTCCACCCACCTGCTCTCACTCCCCCTCCTCAACGAATCAGGGGGGAAATGATACAGCTTATGGGTTAAGACAAAGACATGGAGTTTACTTACCAATTCTTACCATGGGTGAAACAAACTCAACTTTGGGAAAATTAATTTAATTGAATTGATATTATAAAAAAAAATTGAGACCTTCACTCTCTCGCCTCCAAATCCTACCCCGGTCTCCCTGATTAAGTAGCAAGGGTTAAGGACCTGGGGGGGGGGTTGTGATCAGTCAATAACAGTTCTCAGAAGCTCCTTACTCTTTATGCTTTTGCTCTGCTCCAGTACGGGTCCCCTTCTTGGGCTGTAGTCTTCAGGATAAATCTGCTCCAGGGTGGGATTCTCCATGGGCAATGTTTCCTTCAGGAAATATCCAACTGCTCCACCATGGGGTTTCTTCCATTGTACTGGGTTTGCATGGCAAGGTTTTGGTAGCGCTGGAGGGCTACAGTAGAAGCTTCCCCCATGTCTGATAGAGGCAATGCCAGCCAGCTCCAAGACAGATCTGACACAGGCCAAAACCAAGCCAATCAGTGACAATGACAGTGCCTTTGTGATAACATATTTAAGGAGGGGGATAAAAACCTCATCAACAACAGCCAGAGAGAGGGGTGAGAGAAGCAGCTGTGTAGAAAGTAATGTCAATGAAGAAGGAGGAGGAGGTGCTCCAGGTACCAGAGCAGAGATTCCCCTGCAGCCTGTGGTGACGACCATGGTGAAGAAGTCTGTCCTGCTGCAGCCCATTCAGGTTAAGGGTGGAGCAGATATGCACCTACAACCCGTGGTGTAACCCACGCTGTAGCAGGTGATTGCCTGAAGGAGGCTGTGACCCCGTGGGAATCCCATGTGGAGCAGGCTCCTGGCAGGACCTGTGGGGCGTGGAAAGAGAGGTTCGATTTATTGAAGTTCAACATGAAAACAGAAGCGTCCTACAGCCAAGGAGGAACAAGCCCAAGAAACAGCATGTGCTGGGGGGTGCCCAGCTGTGAAGGAGCTTGGCAGGAAAAAAACTAAGGGTTCTGGTGGACACCAAGCTAAATGACATGCCCTTACCACACAGGGATATTAGTATCCAAGACTGTATGGGGAGAAGTGCTGAACACAGGTCCCAAAACATGATCCTTGCCGTCTCCTCAGCACTGGAGGGGTCACACCTGCTTTTGTGAGCTCCCCAGTAGAACAGAGACATGGGCATCCTGGAGAGAGTTCAGAGCAGATGATTAAAGAACTGGAGCATCTCTCACCTGAAAGGCTGAGTGAGTAGGGACTGTCCAGTCTAGAGAAGAGAAGGCTCAGGGGAATCTTATAAAATTATCTCAACAGCTGAAGGGAGGATGCAAAGGCGACAGAGAGCCAGGCTCTTGCCAGTGGTGCTGGTGACAGGACAAGAGGCCATGGGCACAAACAGAAACACAGAAGGTTCCCTCTGAACATCAGGAAACACTTTATTACTGTGAAGGTGACCGAGCACTGGTACAAGTTTCCAAGAGAGTCTCTATCCTGGGAGAAATTCAAAAGCCATCTGGACACCCATGGTGGCTTGATCTTGGCTGGACACCAGGTGCCTGCCAGGCTGCTCTATCATTCTTCCTCTTCAACAAATCCCAAAACCACAGAATAGAAGAAAAAGGACAGTAATTTTCATGAAAATGCACCTTGCAGAGGAAAATACTTATTCTGTGTTACCAGAAAAAAAATTAAGTTTTTCTTGAGTCCCTAAAAATTCTCTCAAAAGATGCTGATGCATAGTTAAAAAACTGCCAGAGCTGGCTACTCAATTCCATCTGTCCCCTCCTGTCTCAGCTGTGTTCAGGAGATACAAACAAGGCAGCAGGTTGATCACATCTCAACCTGATCCCTGGCTGTACATTCTAGACCTTCACAATGTAGAGTGATCTATTCATCATCATCAAACCTCTGCACTATTTTCAGAGGCTCAGTGTCAGGCTTTGCAGTAGCTGAGCCTGTGGAGAAGAAGGGAAGAGATTTCTCTTCCCAGCTGCTGCCATCAGCAATGGTGAAAGTGTACAGAGCTGTTTTCTTCTGCACATTGTGTAACAACAGCTGCTTGGCTGAAATGTTCAAGAAGATCCCAATCTTTGGCAGCTTCCCACCCACACTCAAATGGGTCCAAGGCTCTGTGTAGGCCCAATACTCTCTCCCCTCTGCAAACCCCATGACCCAGAAGCCATTCTTGGGAGACAGAGTCAATGTCACTTTGCGAGTCATAGATTTCCAGGCAATACCCAAGGCTCAGCTGCTTCTCTTGCCAACATCCACTTCCCAGTAGTGTCTCCCAGATGTGTATCCTTCCTTTGCCAACACATAAAGGTGGGAATCAAATCTCTTCTCCTTGCTGGGCACCTTCCTGATGGTGCTGGTATCTTTCACACTTTTCCCATCCTCACAGAGTTCCAGTCTGGGGTGGGCCATGTCAGGATCCATGGGATCCAGGGAGACATCCTCTGCAATGATCAAGTCATGCCATAAGGAGCAGAAAGGACAAGGTCTGCTTCTCTGAGGCTTTCTCTTCTGTATCCTCCTCCACCTCTCAATACTCCTTCCTCCACCTCCACATTCAGGTGCACCAGGCAGCCTCTTGCCTCACAGGACCTCTATCTTCTCCCTTCCCATACGTCCCACATCCCTCCATTCCCAGCCTGCATGCAGCAAAGGACAGGACCTCTGCCAATGTTCCTGTGAGTCCAGCCTTCTGCACCAAGGAGGAGGCTGTGGGGCTGAATGCCCTCTCCCTCCATCTTTGAATTGCTGTGGGAATGGCCTGAGGAAAAGGTCTGGGAGTTGACCAGACAGCTTCTCTTCGAGCAACACCAGGATCATAATTGACTTTTCCAAGACCATTGAGACAAAATCAAATTGGCCAAACAAAGTTTTCCCTGACAGAAACAAAAGAAGAAGCTGTTGAGAAAACTGATCAACCCTCAGCATCTGAAACCCACACGGAAATCAATTCAGACACTCATGTGTAAGATACAAATATTAAAAAAAAGATCCAAATCTTTCAGTATCTTTGCTTAAAAACTTATGTACAGGAAGAGAGCCCATTAGGAGTGATGGCAGAGGAAGCAGAGTGGGAAATAGGGAGAACACACCACCACACCCCAGGTGGATACAAGTATAAGGTATGTCAAAATAGATGTACCCCAGCTAGAATTTCATTTCAGGGTCATGATTAACTCCTTACGAAAGTTGGAAGGTGATTTTCCAACTTTAAATAGATTCTCCTCAATAACTAGGACAGCACCAGTCCACGATGCTTTTTCACATGGGTTGGAATGGAAGAATGATCTTCACTGCCACAAGGATAAGGTAATGTTTCATTTCCTCACTTTACCCAGCTCATCAATGTTCGTAACAAACACCTGCACCAGCAAGCTGCAATTTCGTGAACTAAGGTCCTGTAGCTCAGCTCAGATTTAAAGAAGAAGAACTTGCTCTTGCAGTGGAGAAACATCAGCTCAAGACACTTTTCCTGAAACATCAAAGAGGGCAACACCAGGAGTGGGAGCCGGGGGCTGCAGTGGCCAATGCAAGCTGGTCATCCCTGCTCCCCACAGCTAAAATGGCTCCTGTCAAACATACGCAGGGTCTTTGGCAGCACACAACAAAGAGAACAGCTATCACACAATCCTTCCTCTGAGGAGTTTGTTCTCTAAACAGCTCTCTGAGCTTGTCAGATATGTTTTCCAGAACCACATTCAGACTCTGAGTACTCACATTCATCATCTCCCTTCTGCTTACCTTTGTAGCGCTGCATTTTGAAAAGCTCTGTGGGGAAAAGACAAAAGCAGGCAATAAGTGGTTTTGTCAAGGCATGCTGCTCTCCTGTGTGCTAAGACACAGCTCATGCTGCTGACCATAGAGACTGTGTTCTCCTGTAGTAACGTGCTTCTGCTGTAAATTGGAAAACACATCAAAAGACCCCTGTGCCATCCTCCAAACAAAACAAGGCCTGAGGCCACTGGGATGCTTGGTCTTTTAGCAGCAAAGATTGTAACCAGACCTAAAATATAGGTAGGAATTCTGGAGCAGTAAAAAGAAGATGCGATGCTGATGGCAAGGGAGAAGGGATAGGGACAAACAGAGAATATTGTCTTTGAAGGAGGCACCTCTGGTTTGCCTTATAATGAGACTAGTTCAAGGCGCTTCATCGGAGCCATTTTCGTCATAGAAAGGACCAAGAAACAGCTGAACTTGTTTCACTCTCCAGGAGGACCCATCCCCAGAGCACACTGCAGCAGGAACGGTGCAGTTCATGAGCTGTTTATTCCAGGAAGTGAACCCAGCCCAGGACAAGATGGTGCTGGCAGCTCAGAAGCCACACCAGCATGGACTGGGCACTCCTGCCTCAGGGGCAGGAGAGCAAGGTTTGCCCAAGGGCTGAGACCAAGATTCCTCCCACTAGATCTCACTTTCGGGCTTTCCCACTGCCCAATTCCTGCCCTCCCTCAGGCGTGCACCTCCCAGGCGCTAAGGCCACATGGGCTCTGGGGAAGTGGGAAGATCCTTCCAGCTCCTTCCAGTTGCTTTGGGTGGCTTGAGTGCTGCAGGCATGGGGAAAGAGCATGGGCCCTGTGAGACTTCCTGAAGGCCCTGAAGCCTTCTCAAAGGCCAAGTGGGCAGGACGGAAGGGTGAAATCACACCTCTCCATCTTTCCTGACAACAGGGCTGGCTTGTAGAAGAGGAGTGGCTTGGTCAAGAGGAATGTGAGTGCGTAAAGGAAAGAGATGGAGGCAGGACTTGGAGGTGGACACCACTTTTTCACCTTGGAGTCACAGGGGCCTGTGGTACTCAGTCCCTTCAAAAAAAACTGAGAGAAGAGGGACTATGACAAGCGGCATTCAACACCTTTGTAGTGACGTGTCTCACTGCTAAAGTACGTGAGCTACTCACCAAGGAAGGTCTGTCCAACCCTTTCCATCTTCAGGAGATGTGGAGGCCTCGCAAGTGGGACTGTCTTCAGACAGATGAAGGCCTGCTTGGCAATGGCTGTGCTCACCTAATTGGTTCTCCATGCCTGCTCTCAGTGTTGGACCCCTTCATGTTCTGCAAAGCTGTCTGCTGCACTTGCATTTGTTGAGAGATCTGCTGGAGCTCCTTCTCTCGAAAGGATTCCAGGGCCTGCATGGTGTTTGCTTCCACTGTCCTTTAGATGAAGAAAGACCAGTGGCAGGGGAGAAGGGATAAGGAGCAAGGGAGATTAATTTTGCTGAAGGAGGCATTTCTGGTTTGCCTTGGAATCGAGGAGAAGAGTTCTAGCTTCAGGGTTCTTCACTGGAACCATGTGCAAACAGGGAAGCACCTTCCTCACCAGCAGCCCAGCCACTGCCTGAGTATCTCCCAGTGGCAACTGAATCTTCCCCACTACAACTCTTCTCCTACAGTGCCTGAAAATCTGCCCCATGCCCATTATCATTTCTACCTTCTGATTCTTCTCCAGATGTGTCTCCAAATAAGCAGTGGAGGGGGTTCCAAGCACAGTTTTCCAACGATCTGCTCTATATGACACTGAGCCACCCTCAGCTCCCCCACTCTCAATGCAATGTAGGAATTAGTTTTTTGCAGGAAAGGGACACTGTTCAGGGTGAGATGGTGTTGCCAGGTCAGAAGCCACACCAGGACTGAGTGGGGCCTCCCGAGCCAGGGCAAGAGGAGCAGGCTTTGCCCAAGGCCTTGTCAAATTTCCTCCCTTAGGAAATCCCCAAGAGCAAGAAAAGAGGCAAGTGGCGCCTGGGACTACCGCACCGGTGCTAATAGGTAATGGTCCCAGCAAGGTCTTACAGCCTGTTGTGGCAAATGAGGTGGGTGAGAGTAACACAGGTGTTAGTGAAGACACAAGGAGTAGGGATAGGATGATAAATGCAGAAATGTCTGCTCACGGACAGGTGGGAATTAGAGTTAACCCTCCCAGAAGAATAGTAGGACGATTAGCCCAGCTGAAGTGCATCTACATGAACGCACGCAGCATGGGCAACAAACAGGAGGAGCTGGAGGCCATTGTGCAGCAAGAAAACTATGACCTAGTCGCCATCACAGAAACGTGGTGGGATGAGTCACATAACTGGAGTGCTGTGATTGATGGCTATCAGCTTTTCAGAAGGGACAGGCAAGGAAAGAAAGGCGGTGGAGTGGCCCTTTATGTCAAGAACAGTATTATATGCCTAGAACTCAACAACATGTATGATAGCAGTGTTGAGTGTCTATGGATAAGAATCAAGGGGAGGGCCAGTAAGGCAGATATTGTGGTGGGCGTCTGTTATAGACCCCCAAACCAGGATGCGAAGACCGATGAGGAATTCTATAAGCAGCTGGCAGAGGCCTCGAGATCACTCTCCCTTGTACTTATGGGGGACTTCAACTTCCCTGACATCTGCTGGAAATACAGCACAGCAGAGAGACAACAATCCTGGAAATTCTTGGAATGCATGGAAGACAACTTCCTAATGCAGCTCGTGAGGGAACCAACTAGGGAAGGTGCCCTACTGGACCTGCTGATAGTTAACTCAGAGGGTCTTGTGGGGGATGTAAACATTGGGGGTCGACTTGGGCAGAGTGATCACGAAATGATAAAATTTTCAATTCTTGCTGAAGCAAGGAGGGGGGCCAGCAATACCGCTACGTTGGATTTCAGAAGAGCCGACTTTGGCCTCCTCAGGAGCATGGTTGAAAGTGTCCCTTGGGAGGCAGTTCTGAGGGCCAAAGGTGCCCAGGAGGGCTGGTTGTACTTCAAGGAGGCACTCTTGAAAACACAGGATAAAGCCATACCTATGACTCGGAAAAAAAGCAGGAATAGAAGAAGACCAGCCTGGCTAAATAGAGAGCTTTGGCTGGAACTCAAGAACAAAAAGAAAGTTTATGATCTTTGGAAGAGGGGCCTGATAAGCAAGGAGGGATACCAGGAAACGGTGAGGATGTGCAGGGGGAAAATTAGGAGGGCCAAGGCTCAAGCCGAGCTCATCTTGGCCACTACAGTTAACAATAATAAAAAGGGTTTTTTTCGGTATGTAAACAGTAAAAGAAAGATTAGGGATAATGTGGGTCCACTGATGAATGAGGTGGGCACCCTTGTAGTGGAAGACATGGAGAAGGCAGAGTTGCTGAATGCCTTCTTCTCTTCAGTCTTTACTGCTAGGAGTGCCCCCCATGAATCTCTGGCCTTGGAGGCAAGGGAGATGGTATGGAGAGAGGAGGATTTTCCCCTAGTAGATAAGGACCAGGTCCGGGACCATTTGACAAAACTGGACATCCATAAGTCTATGGGCCCTGATGGGATGCACCCACGAGTGCTGAGAGAGCTGGCAGATGTTATCGCTGGCCCACTCTCTATTATCTTTGAAAAGTCATGGAGAACAGGAGAGGTGCCTGAGGACTGGAAGAAGGCCAACATCACTCCAGTCTTCAAAAAGGGCAAGAAGGAGGATCCTGGTAACTACAGGCCAGTTAGTCTCACCTCTGTCCCTGGGAAGATAATGGAGAGACTCATTCTTGAGGTCATCTCCAAACAAATTGAAGAAAGGGGGGTTATTGGAAGTGGGCAACATGGGTTTACCAAGGGTAAATCATGTATGACCAATCTGATAGCCTTTTACGATGTTATAACTGGTTGGTTGGATGAGGGGAGGGCAGCAGATGTCATCTCCCTTGACTTCAGCAAGGCTTTTGACACTGTCTCCCATAACATCCTCATTGGGAAACTGAGGAAGTGCGGGCTGGAAGAGGGGACAGTGAGGTGGATTGAAAACTGGCTGTGCGACAGGACCCAAAGGGTGATGATTAATGGAGCAGGTTCAAGCTGGATGCCTGTAACTAGTGGTGTCCCCCAGGGGTCAATACTTGGTCCAGTATTGTTCAATATATTCATCAGTGACCTGGATGAGGGGACAGAGTGTATCCTCAGCAAGTTTGCTGATGATACCAAACTGGGAGGGGTGGCTGACACCCCAGAGGGCTGTGCTGCCATCCAGCGGGATCTGGACAGGCTGGAGAGCTGGGCAAGGAAGAACCTCATGAGGTTCAACAGGGATAAGTGTAGGGTCTTGCACTTGGGAAAGAAGAATGTTAGACATCAATACAGGTTAGGCACGGACCTGCTGGCGACAAGCTCCGAAGAAAAGGATTTGGGGGTCCTGGTGGACAATAAAATGACAATGAGCAAACAGTGTGCTCTTGTAGCCAAAAGGGCCAATGGAATCCTGGGCTGCATAGGAAAGAGTGTGGCCAGCAGGTCGAGGGAGGTCATTCTCCCCCTCTACTCTGCGCTGGTGAGGCCACAACTGGAATACTGTGTCCAGTTCTGGGCTCCCCAGTTCAAGAGGGACAGGGAACTACTGGAAAGAGTCCAGCGTAGGGCCACAAAGATGATTCGAGGACTGGAGCATCTCCCTTATGAGGAGAGGCTGAGAGAGCTGGGACTCTTTAGTCTGGAGAAGAGAAGGCTGAGGGGAGACCTTATTAATGCCTATAAATATCTCAAGGGCGGACTGAAGGAGGAGGGAACCAGACTCTTTTCAGTAGTTGCCAGTGAGAGGACAAGGGGTAATGGGCACAAGTTGGAACATAAGACGTTCCACTTGAATATGAGGAGGAACTTTTTCACAGTGAGGGTGACAGAGCCCTGGAACAGGCTGCCCAGGGAGGTCGTGGAGTCCCCTTCTTTGGAGATTTTCAAGACCCGCCTGGATGCCGCCCTGAGTAGCATGATCTGACATGCTCTGGGTGGTCCTGCTTTGGCAGGAGAGTTGGACTAGATGATCTCTATGGTCCCTTCCAACTCTAAAAATCAGTGAAATTCAGTGAAATTCAGTGAAGCAGGAGACCTGCGTGGTTTAGCAGGGACCTTCTGAGAGAAACTCAAGTGGAAGCAGGAATTTTCCACTGAGTGGAAGAAGGGACTGACCGCTTGTGAAGATTATAAGAATGCCATTAGAGTATGTAGGGATGAAATGAGGAAAGCCAAGGCCACCTTGGAATTAAAATTAACAAGGGATGTCAAAATTAACCAGAAGGCTTTTTTCAACTCTATCGGAGGCAAAAGGAAAACGAGAGAAAATGTAGGCCCACTGTTGAATGAGACGGGTGCCATGGTGACAGAGGATACAGAGAAGGTGGAGGTACTGAATGCCTTCTTTGCTTCAGTCTTTACTGCTCAGGCCAGCACTCAGGACCCAAAGAATTTGGAAGAATCAAAGAAAGACTGGACAAAGGAAGCCCTTCCGTTGGTGCAGGAAGACCAAGTTAAGGAGCACTTAAGTGAACTGGATGTCCATGTATCCTGTTGGGATGCACCTGCGAGTGCTGAGCCGCTCTCCATCATCTTTGAAAGGTCCTGGAGAACAGGTGAGGTGCCTGAGGACTGGAGGAAAGCCAGTGTCACCCCAGTCTTCTAAAAGGGCAAGAAGGAGGACCCGGGAAACTACAGGCTGGTCAGCCTCACCTCCATCCCTGGAAAGATGATGGAACGACATGTTCTGGACCTCATCTCAAAGCATCTGGAGGAAAAGATAGCTATCAGAAGTAGTCAACAGGGATTCACCAAGGGGAAGTCATGTCTGACTAACCTGATATCACAGAATCACAGAATCTTCTAGGTTGGAAGGGACCTTAAAGATCATCTTGTCCAACTGTCAACCTAACTGACAAAAATAGACACCCGCACAACAAACAAGAAGCATCACCATCACTAAACCATACCTCCCAGCACTACATCAACCTGTCTTTTGAACACCTCCAGGGGTGGTGCCTCAACCACCTCCCTGGGCAGCCCATTCCAGTGTCTGATAACCCTTTTGGTGAAAAATTTTTTCCTAATATCCAGCCTGAACCTCCCCTGGTGTAACTTGAGGCCATTTCCTCTCGTCCTGTTGCCTGTGACTTGAGAGAAGAAACTGACCCCCACCTCTCTACACCCTCCTTTCAGGTAGTTGTAGGGAGCAATAAGGTCTCCCCTCAGCCTCCTCTTCTCCAGGCTGAATAACCCCAGCTCCCTCAGCCTCTCCTCATAAGACTTGTGCTCCAGACCCCTCACCATCTTTGTTGCCTTTCTCTGGACCCGCTCCAGCACCTCTATGTCTTTTTTATGGTAGGGGGCCCAAAACTGGACACAGAACTCGAGGTGGGGCTTCACCAGTGCCGAGTACAGGGGGACGATCACCTCTCGGGCCCTACTCGCCATGCTGTTCCTGATACAGGCTGGATACAGTTCCTTATATCCTTTTATGATGGCATAACTGGTTGGATAGATGAGGGAAGGGCTGTGGATGTTCTCTACCTGGGCTTCAGCAAGGCTTTTGACACTGTCTCCCACAGCATCCTCACAGATAAGCTTAGGAAGTATGGGTTAGGTGGATGGACAGTAGGGTGGATTAATATCTGTCTGAAAGACAAAGCTCGGAGAGTGGCACAGAATCGAGTTGAAGGTCTGTAAGAAGCGGAGTCCCCCAGGGGTCAGTACTGGGTCCAGTCCTCTTCAATATATTCATCAATGACCTGGATGAGGGGATGGAGTGTACCCTCAGCAAGTTTGCTTACGATACAAAACTGGGAGGGGTCGTTGACACGGTGGAGGGTTGTGCTGCCATACAGCGAGACCTGGACAGGGTGAAGAGCTGGGCAGAGAGGAACCTGATGAAGCTCAATAAAGGCAAGTGTAGGGTGCTGCACCTGGGGAGAAATAACCTCCTGCACCAGTACAGGTTGGGGCTGACTTGCTGGAGAGCACTTTCAAGGAGAAAGGCCTAGGAGACCTGGTGGACAATAGGATGATGACCATGAGCCAGCAACGTGCCCTCATGGCCAAGAAGGCCAATGGTATCCTGGTGTGCATCAAGAAGAGTGTGACCAGCAGGTTGAGGGAGGCCATCCTTCTCTTCTGCTCTGCCCTGATGAGGCCACATCTGGAGTGCTGTGTTCAGTTCTGGGCTCCCCAGTTCCAGAAGGAGAGGCAACTGCTGCAGAGGGTACAGCAGAGGGCTACAAAGATCATTAAGTGCCTGGGGCTCGTCCCTTATGAGGAGAGGCTGAGAGACTTGGATCTTTTTAGTCTAGAGAAGAGAAGGCTGAGGGGGGATCTGATCAATGTTTATAAATACTTAAAGGCTGGGTGTCAAGAGGAAGGGGCCGGTCTTTTTTCTGTGATTCCTGGTGAGAGGACAAGAAGAAATGGGCACAAACTTGTACATAAGAAGTTCCACTTAAACATGAGGAGGAATTTCTTTACTTTGAGTGTGGCAGAGCCCTGGAACAGGCTGCTCAGAGAGGTGGTGGAATCTCTGTCCCTGGAGACATTCAAAACTCACCTGGACAAGTTCCTGTGCAACCTGCTCTAGGTGGACCTGCTTTGGCAGTGGACATTAGACTAGATGATCTCCAGAGGTCCCTTTCAACCCCATGTCATTCTGAGACTCTGCGATAGTGTTGAGTAAGTGAACTGATGCATAGTTGAGAGGTGGGAAAATCAGATCGCTGAGCACCAGAAAGTTGAGAATAACTTTTCCAAATTTCACATGTTCAGGTTAAGCTGCTGTTTTACTAGGGACCCCTGTGCATGGGCCCCTGCCTTTTCTTGCTAATGGTTGAGTCTGGGCAGAAAGGTACATCCCACTTCCCCAGAGGCTGGGCACTGGTGCTATAAAACATGTTGAACTAGTCTGCAAATGGCAATGATTACTTTTTTTACTCATGGAGGTTTTTTGTTTTGGTTTGGTTTAGTTTGGTTTGGTTTGGTTTTTTTTTTGTAATGAACCTTGTCTAAATGATGGTTGAGAAACAGAGGAAATGGAAAATGGAGGTTGCTCCTACTCCTTTTTCCTGATGGTATGATCCCCGGGAGAAGAAAGAGCTCAGCACAATGAGCTATACCACTCCTCTTCCCAGAAACCTGCATGGCTGTGCAAAACCAGTTCCAGCCAGTGCAACAAGGCTTCACTGCAAAAAAATCAAAACCCTTCTCCTTCCCATCACTGCCTAGCACGCTTTTAGTGGCTGGCCTTTCATCTTTGCACCTACATGGACTCGGGGCCAGTTGAAAAACAGATGGGTTCAAAGATTAAGCATTATGATGGTTGGAGCAAAGGGCTTGCTTTCACCTATGCTCCAAGGAGGTGTTTCCTGACTGCAGTGCTCCCTCACCCTGTCACTAACAGCCCTTTCTGCTCCTCCCATCCCTCTGTGACTCTCTTGCCTTCGGAGGTGGAAGAAGAGCAGCCCTGGTGAGTTCTGCCCCTGATCCTCCTTCCCTTCCTTCCTGCTCGCAACTCAGTGTTTTCAGCAAAGTCTGCAACTGCTCCAAACTTGCTTTCTCTTTGTAGTGGAACAGAGAAGTGAAAAGTTGCACTCTCAACAAGACACAGAGCAAGGAATAGGCTTTTATAAGATAGGAGAACTTGTCTTCCTATATTTCAGCCCCTGTATTCATTAACGTGTACGACTCTGTGAAGCTGTGAAGTCTTCCCGTAGTTATGGTCAGTGTAGCTGCACAAAGTTACTCGTGAGGCACGTGCTCCCTGTGGCCCCGGGCTTGTGGGGGAAGCGTGCAGGCTGAGAAAGCAGCCAAAAGAAGCTTGCTGACCTGAAACCATCTACTGGTATGTTAGAGAAATGGTGGGCCCACGTTATCTACCTGGTCTAGAGATAGGACACTACAAATTCAACAGATAAAAATAGTAGCCAAGATATCATCCTTCACAAGGCCATTTTCAGTGCTGATTGGCCACTCGGTAAATGCTGGCAGCAACAATGCTGTGGCGCTGAGGGTGGCCACATCACACAGTCCCTTCCTGCCACCTTTCATCCCAACCCTCCCTGCAGCTTCAATGGATCAATCCAACCTCCAGCAGGAGGCAGCGAGCACCAGCAAACATTAACAATCACAAGTTCATAGTGTAAGCTAGTTTGGGAAGCTGATTGGGTGCAGATGAACTGTTCATATCTGGGTCCAGCTGCCTGAAATGGCCGCCTGCAATGTCCTTGACCACCTGTGGTGGGGTAAAGGAGAGGGGTGGAGACAGGAGGCTCCCCCATTGGACCTGCTGCCTTGCTCCAGAATGGCACTTCAGGTCCCTCTTGTGGATGCAGCTGCAAAGGCTTGAAAGGATTGTGGCCAACACCCAGCTCTCAGCCTTTTACTTGTCGCTGTATTAATTATGAGGAAGTTCTGGAAAGGCAAGGGTTGTCAGACTACAGAATCCTGCAGAACTTCAGACCAAATACAGCTTTCACAGTGACCTTTTTGTGAAAATCAGGAGTGGTGCTGAGAGCAGGGCAGGTGAACCTGTCAGACGTAATGTCACAGTTATTTCTGGGGTGACACAGAACACAAGGTTTAAAGCAGAGAGAAGAGAGGTGGTGCTTGGTTTCACAGAAGATTTTGTTCTACCACCTTGCAGAGTCTCTTACATCAGAAAAGATGAGTATCTGGCTCCAGAGCAGAAGAACGGCAACATTTTGTTCCCTCATCCTTTTCCTATGTGTATTCCTGTTTGTAACAGGTAAGAAAACTTTCAATTTCTCAGCTGACATTTTCCAGGCTAAAGAGACTTGGGATTTGTTACTTCTGCCTGATGCTTTCCTCATGTACTTCCTTAGGTGAAGTGGTGGGATGTGGAGGCATGGGATTTTGGGCTTGCAAGGAGGTCCTCTTGCTACCTCTCACCTTTCCTACTCCTGAACTTTCCATGGGGACATGAACATCAGCACGAGGGTCACACTAAAAGGAGCAATCCTGGCTCTGATCCAGGCACGCAGCTTGACTTCTGAGTTCTCAGAGAGCTCCTTTTCCCGAACTACATTTAAGGAAGGCATGGTCTAACAAACAATGCTTTTGTTAAAGGGGTAACAGGACAGCAGAGCACCATGGATCAACAAGGTGAGAGACAACACCTATTTTGAAGATTTTGAGGAGTAACCAGTATGTTTTCTAGGCCTCCTGCCTCTGATGAGATGCCTTCTATCACCTGAGTACTTCTCCCCAACACCGTGGTGAAACCCTCCATTCAGAAGTGTTGTGGACATGGCCGAGACCCAAGGGAAGGGTCTGGTAGGATGAGGGATGGCTTTCCATCAGAATCCAGGGTTGGGTTTTTTTCAATTTTCTTTGGATGTCCTTTGCACATGCTTGGGCCCCCGTCTTGGTGTCTCATCAACTCCCTATGAATCCATAATGCGTTGTAGATATGGGATCCCCTTGGTCAGTACCAGGACTCTTTCCTCTCCTGCCTGATGAAGCCTGAGGGGAAGGCAGCGGCAGAACATAAGTGATGCCAGACCTTAATGACTGGGTGGCACATCTGTGAGTCCTGTTTCCCCTCACCCATCTTTTTCTTCTTTTATAGCTTCAGAAGTTAACCGCAACTGCTCCAAAGGTAAATCCATGCTCAATGTTTATTTGTCATGGCTGTCTCACTGTGCTGGCAGTTCAGGCCCTGCTCGGGGAGTGAGAAGAAGGGTGAGCTCTTGCTTGATCCTCCCGTTGCAGGGTCCCTCCAGTACCTCGGGCAGACAATTGTCTACCAGCATGGAATTGCTGGATGCTGCGTAGGGTCTAGACAGGGTGAGAGGAGGCCCTCAGGGCACCTCAGAAAGGTGAGGCTTTGGATTCTCTGATGGAGGATTGGCTCAGCCTTTGGATGAGCACAGTGCTGTGACTTGGCCTTGTAGAGCTTCCCTTTGTCCCACTCAATCCTGCCTTCTTTGAAGGGAGCAACTCTGCTGGTCAATTAAGGGATCCAGTATGGCAGGTAAACTCCTTAACACAGGGAGAAATATACATCCTTCTCCCAGAAAGTTGCTCAGTGGAGTGAAATGTTCAATTTGTGAATCAAAAATGCTGTATATGCCTGCAGTCTCCTGATTTGTGGGATCCTTTGGGACAAAGACGGTAATTTATGATGCCATTCAAAAAAAGAATTTCTGCAGAACCACCTTAGAGACTTAATAATCTGCTTAATTCTACTTTGATGATATACTAAATAGGAGGGTTTTTTTGAAAAAAATGTAGGTTGGTCTTTGCCATCCGTTTTACAAACAGTCCTGGCAGTCTTGAGTATCATCTTGACACTGGCAGTATTCTGGATTATCAGGAAGCTAAAACAGAATGGTAAGATATTAGTGGGATTCTCTTGCATTTTATAGTTCATTCATATCAAACAAGAATGCAGTGATCTGACGTTGTCAGCATGGTCCATGCCCTCAAGCATTAAAGCTATGCATGGCAGACATGACAGAGGTCTGACAGCAGCCTCGTGCCCTTCTGGAACATGAGCTGGAGGCCAAGTGCAATATTTAGGGAACCCATGACAGGGGGCAGAGGATGGGCTCTGACTCCCCTGCTCTGTTACACATCTTCCAATTGGAATTCAATGTACTGTCGTGTACATTGAATGCTCCTGGCTTTGACACGTTTCCATTTTCACAAGTATCCCCACCCAGGTTTAGGAAACCACCAGTTTTGTTGGACTGGCTACATTAAAACCACCTCCACTTTTGGTTTTGTCCCAGAGATTTGTACAAGCCGGGCATGAATTCCCTCTGACACAGAGCCCCTGCTCTATGCTGTGAACAGCAAACATTTCGACTGAACTTGAAGGATTATCAATTTGCTGACAATTAGTCTTCGGTGAGTACAGCCTCAGAAAATGGACTTCTGATCAGTTTCTGATCAGCTTTGTTCTCTCTTTCAGATGATTCCAGGAGTACGGAAGAATGTAATATTTGCTAAACAAATATTCGAAACATTTTTTAAAGATTGTCATGTAAAACTCAGTTCTTTCGCAGGTCAAACTTCGCAGGTAGAAAGGAAACGTGGAAAATACTACACTGTTGGTCCCCTAAATTGGCAGATAATCTTAACCCTCCCCAAACTGCATTTCCTGGCAATTCCTCCCTGTTAAAGAGTCTGTCCCATGAGCTTCCACATCCTCATTCCATTCCTGTCCAACTCCCCAGAGCCTTTCAACCAGGTGAGGCAAAGACATCAAATGAGAGAAGTGAAGGCAAGAAGTAACCTTTGTTGACTGACCCTCTTCTGTGAGATCCCTTTAGCTTAGGTGAGTGTCCATGGCACCTCCCATGGCACTGCTGGCGGTTACCGGTACCAAGAGAGTTTCCCAAGGATGGACACATTGGCCTCAAGATTAACACAATTTGGGAAGCCATACCCTTTGTTTGCAGGTCACATCCTTCAAACGGGCATTTTACACTTGTAGGTGTAAAGGCCATGAGGTTCAGGCCACGAGTGCGGTGTCCTTGGGGTCCCTTTAGCAGATGCCCATTTTCAGAGCAACAAACCGAGGCCCTCAGGTGTGGCTGGTGTCTACATAAAGGGCTTAACCTTGAAGAAAGCTAATGGGGGAAGGAGAAAGGAGGTCAAGTATAAAAAAGAGAGGAAGAAAGGGAGGAAGAAAAGGGAAAGATGGCAGGAAGGGAGGAAGTAAGAAAGAAAGTATGAACGGAATGAAGGAATATGATTTAAAGTGTGTACAAAAGCCAATGTGTGTGTCTTTCATAAGTTCCGTTTGTTCTGATACAACCCACCAGCACCCAAGGTGTGATCACACACTTGCGCTAGTCCATGAACGCACTTTGCAAAAGAATCCCAGCTCCAGCAGACACCTTCCCTGGGGCTTCAGGCAATGCATCCTCCTTCTGCCCATCTAATCTGCCTTTCTCCTTTCCTTTGCAGGAGAACTGAATGAGAAGATAGGTGAGTGCTGCTTGCTGTGTGGGTGGCTGCTTGTCCCTCGAGTGCCGGCTGGGAGTGGGGAGTGCTCTGTGTCCCTGGGGGCAGCCTTGCTCCCTTCCTGCCTCAAACAGAGCCTGCTGCTTGCCTCCCTCTCTGCCCTGGGCCCTCCTTCCCCCACCTGACACCACTGCTCTGATGTGGTGCCTTACCAAGGAAAGCCCAAGGGGAAGTCATGGGCTTTATTAAAGGGTTCTCGTCCTTCAAAGTGGGAGTCCACAGTTGCCAAGAGGAACGTTCCCCATGGGAAAAAAATTGTTGTGGAAGATGGAGGCTGTGATGTCCATGGGCCTCTAGAGTGGGAGGGCAGAAGAACACCCCAGGCAAATGCAAATGTCTTTGCTTTCTTTCCCGTGTTCTTTGTCATTACAGAGCAACTGCAGAGAGAAAACAAACTTTTCCTTTCTGACTCTGCTGAGAACACACTCAGCTGCTGAGATGTCTGTCAGGGATCCTCTCAGCTCAGGAAAGCTGACCCCACCACCTTGTGCAGGGGAAGATCCTCTGATGTTAAGGAATGTTTTGTAAGAGCTGAGGGAATGATGTCCCGGGCTGTGGCTGGGTCCGTGGCTGCATGGAGAGTCCTGACTTCTCAGGCTCACAGAAAAAGCGGTGGGAAGGGAGCTCGCATGATGGCCAGTGTGACATTGCGTTTTTCGTGGCTCAAAAATGCCTGCTGTTCCACCTGGGCACAGGCAACCCCAGTCCGGCAAACCTCCAAGGACTGTGTCTCTCCCAGCACAGGTGTCTCTCCAAAGGGTGTCTGTGTCTCGCTGCTCTCTGAAGATGGATTTCAGCCTTGTCTAGGCTATTGTCATGCATGTGTGTAGCCTTTCCCAGCACAGCTGCATTTCACGGCCATGCTTCCCTGATCAGAGTCTCCTGGCATCTACCAATCATTCTCACCATCCTCCTGGGCAGTGCCCTTCCAGGAGCTACAGGCTCCTTGGAGATAGTTCCTTCCTCTCCTCTTGACAACCTGGAAGGAGCCCCTGGCCTCTCCGGATAGGGCAGGAAGAACGGGACCTCCACTCTCCTGCAAAGATGGGGAGCTCTCCCCTAATGCCTCTCCAATGTCGCACTATCCCATCTGAACTTGACAACACACAACTGTTGATTCAGTGCCAGGTGTGGCCTCCAAATCTCTCTCCATTTATCACCTGGCCATGCTTGTAGACTTTCCTGTAGCACTTGGCCTTGCAGCTAATGGTGGAGTGACTTGTGCCTTTGCAGGCTGTGGGGTGGTCCATGGCATTTGAGAAGCAGCGGCATGTGTCACAAAACACCCACACCTGCACCAATGTTTAAAAACCACACATCCCTGCAACACATTCAGGAAAACTAACAACAAAATTGTGATTTTATGCAAGTAACATTCCATTTCTAAACAGCCCAAAAGATTTCCATCCCCTAGCCCTGATGGTTTTATTTTGGCATAAGCGTCATAGGCAAAGTAAACTTCTCCCAAGTAAAACCTTGGGGAGTGACCTCAGGGAGGTGATTCTCCCCCTCTACTCTGCCCTGGTGAGGCCACAAATGGAATCCTGCATCCAGTTCTGGGCTCCCCAGTTCAAGAGGGACAGGGAACTACTGGAGAGAGTCCAGCGTTGGGCCACAAAGATGACTGAGGGACTGGAGCATCTCCCTGATGAGGAAAGGCTGAGAGAGCTGGGACTCTTTAGCCTGGAGAAGAGAAGACCTTATTAATACTTACAAGTATCTAATGGGTGGGTTGAAAGATGATGATGTCAGACTCTTCCCAGCGATAGGACGAGGGGCAACGTGCACAAACTGTAACATAGGAAGTTCCATTCAAATATGAGGAAGAACTTCTTTACGGTGAGGGTGCCAGAGCCCTGGAACAGGCTGCCCAGGCAGGGTGTGGAGTCCCCTTCTCTAGAGATCTTCCAGACCCACCTGGATGGAGTCCTGAGTAATGTGCTCTGGGCAATCCTGCTTTGGCAGGGGAGTTGGATTAGATGATCTCTAGTGGTCCCTTCTGACTCTGACAATTCCCTGGTTCTGTGGTTCCATGAAAACCAAGTGTTATTGGTAATAGAATCCATCTGTCATTTGGGGTGAGACTGGCCATCGAGACAAACAACAGATGCTCTGCCCCACCTCTCTCTCCAAGAAGAGGATAGAGAGAGATATAAAGAGATTTCTGAGTTTAGAAGGAACTAATCTACTTTAATGAAATATTAATATCAAATAAAATGGAAATAATGAAATAGATGCAATAGATACAAGACCATATCAAGCTCCCAGGATGATGATCACGTCACCAGCAGGCACTGGGGATGTCCCGGACTGCACTCAGTGATTGACAGGAACTGGATTCCAGCTCTGGAGTCAGGAATGCACAAATTGGGATCAAAGACAGACGAACTCAGAGTCCTACTCGGTCGGTGGCCATTAGAAGGAAGAGGCTGTCAGCCCATTTCTCCAGCCTTTTAAGATCCCTCTGGATGGCAGCAGGACCCATCCCGTGTACCAGTCACACCTTCCAGTTTTGTATCGGTGGTGGGTTGAACTTGTCCAGCTGCCAGATGCCCACCCAGCTGCTCTCACTTCCCCTCCTCAATGAGTCAGGAGGGAAATGCTCATGGGTTAAGACAAAGACATGGAGATCACTAAACAATTGCCATCATGTACAAAACAGACAGAACTTAGGAAAAATTAATTTCATTTATTGCCAGTAATAATAGATTTGGGTGTCAGGAAACAATGACAAAATTAAAAAAAAAAAATCTTCCCTTCATCGCTGCCTTTCCCAGGGTCATCTCCATCTCTCACCCTCAAGACTTACCCCAGCCTCCCCCACTTAGTGGCATCTGGGTAAGGGAATTGGGGGTTGTGGTCAGGCCATAACAGTTCTCAGCTGCTTTTTCTCCTAACACTTTTCCTTTGCTGCCATACGGGTCCCCTTCATGGGCTGCAGTCTTCTGGATGTATCTGCTCCAGGGTGAGCTCTTCCAGATGCCACAGTTCCTTCAGGAAATATCCAACTGCTCCAACATATGGTCTTCCATGGGCTTCCATGTGGGTTTCTTCTTGGGCTTGGTGGCCTCCACAGGCTGCAGGGAAATACCTGATCCACAATGATCCTCTCCACACATTGTAGGGTCATATCATCTCCAGTGCCTGGACCACCTCCTCCCCTTTGTTTTTCCTCTGACCTTGGTGTTCACACCTTTCTTTCTCATGCTTTTTACTTTCACTCCTCAGTTCCTGATAGTGGTTTTGCACTTTCTTATATAAGCTTTGACACAGGTGCCACTAGCTTCCCTGATGTGCTCAGCCTTGGCCTCTGGTTGGTCCATTGGTCCATTACAGGGCCATCTGGACATGGTTGTTTGTCTGGCACAGGGCAGTCCCTGGGCTCTTCTCACCCCTGAAACCTTCTGCTCCCTTCTTTCATTACCAAAACCTGATGGTTCAGACAGTTTCCACATCACTGAGCCATCCACCTCCCTGTCCGCATATCTAAGTGAGACATAGTCAAAAGATGGAGATAAACAACATCCACTGTTCTCCCACCACCCACCAAGCTCGTCACCTCATTGAAGAAGGCAATCAGATTTGTCAAGTATGTGTTGCCCTTTGTAAATCCATCCTGACTGTTCCCAATCACCTTCTTGTCCTTCACGCATGTGAAAGTGGTTTCCAGGAGGATGTTCTTCATCACTTTTCCAGGCACTACGCTGAAGCTTCCTGGACTGTACTTACCTGACTGGATCTTCCTCTTGCCCTTCTTGAAGTTAGGAGTGGCATTTGCTCTCTTCTGCTCTTTAGGAACCTCGCCCTCTCACCACAGCCTTTCAAAGACAATCAAAAGTGACCTTGCAATGACATCAGCCAGCTCCCACAATGTCTGTGTGGGCAACCTATGAACTTACATATGTCCAATTGGATTAAGGCTCTTTAACCTGGTTCTCCTCCACCACAGGTAACACCTTTTTTTCTTGCTTTCTTCACTCCTTCATGGAGAAAATTCCCTTTTAATGTCTCTATTTCCCATATCAAAAAAACCTTCCCAATACCATCTAATTATGAGGGTGGATAGAAATATTTCTGGTGCAGTATTTCAAGGAACAGAAAGCTGTGAGAAGTGATACTAAGAGGCAAGTCCAGTGAAAATCCAAGAGCACTTAACTCCAAGGACATGGCTTTCTCCAATGGCAAAATTGCCCCCATTTCAAGCTGATTTCTCTAACTGGGGTCTCTCAAGTCCCAGGGAAAACATGCCTCATTCTCTGTGTAACCTGGCAGCAAAG
>JAHSPV010069452.1:0-11141 GCA_033628465.1 Calidris alpina | reverse complement strand
AAGCGGAAGTGGGGAAAGGGCAGCAGAGAGCAGGAGAAGAGCATCAAGGATCAAGGGTGGGCCATGCCTTAACGGGAGCCACCAAGAAGAGGCATTTGGGGAAGACACAAACCCCGTTCTCCCTTCCCCACAGCCCTTAAGCATCACCCACCCCTGCAGGAGAGGAGGAGGAGGAGATGTTCCTCCTTTCTTCCCTCACCCTCTGCCCAGGAAAACTGATGGGCACCTACAGTGTGGTCCTTGAGTCTGTCTTGTCTGTCCTTCACGGAAGATTGAAGCGCCTCTTGCTCTGATTTCAGAAGGTGCAGTTGGGTCTGAATTTGTTTCTGAGAGGAAAGAAAGAAGTCCCCTGTGGAATGGCATCGTGGTCTGGCACCCTCAGCAGAAGCAATGGGAAACTCTTGGTGGCTCTTTGGGTAAGTGTTGGCAGAGTTTTGGGACCCCCATGACTGTTTCAAGGTGTATATCCTCCCCCCTTTCAAGGAGATTTACCTCCCTTCATTTTTCCTGTTTTTTATTTTTTCTATTTTCACAAAGGTCAAGGTGCTTTCAGGGAGCTGTGAGGTGAGAGAAAGGCTGAGGATCTCTTTTTCTCCTTTCCTACTGATCTTCAGCAGAGCTGACCTTGACAAGGGACCCCCACCCCAGAGGACAGAGCCATTGATGGAGTATTGCAGAGGGATTGTGGTGGGGAGAAATCCTACGCCTCTGTTTCCTACCCTCCCCTAAGCCCCTGCTCATGGCTGAACCCTGGGGGAGAGGAGCCCTTGGTCCTCAAGAGCGTGGTGCTCCTACGTCCACCTCTTCCTCAGGGCAGGCAATGCCACCTCAATACTTGGAATCAAGAGGCAAGGATGGGTGAGTCCACAGGGGGTTTATCTGGGGCTCTACAGGGATCTCCACCCATCAAGAGCACCAACACCAGGAGCTTCTGGACCTTTGTACCTGAACAAGCCCATAACCCCCTCACCTTTCACTCCTGGGCAGCCTCACCCATGGGAACCACAGAATGGTCACGGTGCACCTTGGACCTGTCGCACACCATGCAGATAAGCCTTTTGTCGTGTTGGCAGAAGAGCTTCAGAGGTTCCTGGTGCTCCTCGCAGAACTTCTCCTCTCCTTCCACCTCTCTGTACCATTTCAGATTCAGGCTCTTCGCTGCTTCACTGATGTTGACCAACTCTCTGTTGGGGCAGAGGCTCATCTGGTCCCCCGTCTCCCTGCACTGGGGGCAGGAGAAGTTGGTGTTCAGTCTTTCCAGGTCTCAGTGAGGCACGACCAGCAAGTGGATGGACGGGGTCCTGGAATATTTCCAGGCAGATGGAGCAGAAGGCTTCATCCCGGAGGATTTCCACAGGCTTCCTGGCTGCCATGAAGAGCGACTGACTGAGCTCCTTTCTCTCTCAAGGTATCAGAAAGGTATGAGATTGCTCTTCCTGATTCTACACCATTAGTTATACTGAGACCCAGCCCCTTCCCAGCAGGGCTTCAGGCCATCCATTAACTTAGATTGCTCTGAGAAGTAGTGTTTGGACAGCTGAGGACTGACAGAGATTGGAGACGCCCATCCCATTCTCACCTTTTCCTGGAGGTGCTGGGATTGTTCAGTCACCAAAGCACTTCCAATCTGTGGAGTCTGCTGGGCTTTGCTGACTCAAGAGCAGCTGGAAGAGGAGTTTCAGGCCCTGGTGGCACCTCAGAGAGTTTGTGGTGCAGCTGCGGGTGGGAGACAAGCAGCAGCTGAAAAAGGCTCTGAGATGTCAGGAGCGACAGGACGTGGCCAGGGCTTGGGAAGTACCTCAGCCCCCTTCAGGACAGGCTCTGTAGGGCTGTTTGGGAGGACTCCAGCATCTCAGGTGATATGAAGGGTTTAGATGTGAAGTTTGTTTCACAGCTGGGCTTTCCTGACTGTCAGAAGAAGTTTCTGCCCTACCTGACCGCTGGGACATCAGCTTTGCCCTTGGGGTAAGTTGAGCCCTCAGACCAACACCCTGCCGAGACTGCTCTGGAGTGCAGAACCTCACGCGTCCCTTGAGATTGTTGGTTCCTCCAGGACCCTCCAAGGTCCCAGCAGGTTTCTATGAGCTGCGCTGACAGAGCTGAGAGGACTGGACTGGAGCTTTGCCTTCCTTTTCTGGCTTGGAACCAGGTATGGATTTGCTGGCTCTTCTTGTTGCTTCCCTCCTCCTTCCCTGCCACTGGAATGACAGAGGAGAACTCCACTTGCACTCCCGATCCCTTTCCCCCCAGCCCTGCCTCCTGCCAGTCTGTGTTGGAATTCATCCTTATTTAAGTAGAGAGAGGGAGAGCTCTCCTTCCAACCCCTCGTGACCTTGTTCAAGCCTCTGTAGGGCTGTTTGGGAGGACTCTAACATCCCTCCCTGCCTCTCATTGTAACACCAAAGACAGGCCTCTGCTTCGTTTATAACCAGGTGAGAACTAAAATGTTGTTTGCTTCCTACTAACCTTCTTCCTCTGTGAGGAAATAGTTAATTGCTGACCTTCTGACTGTGTGAGAGAATGGTTAGTCCCCGAGCTGATAGTGATGAAGATGGGAGAACAAGCAGTTTATCACCTCAATGTTCTCTCCTATGTCAAAGTAAGGGCTCCTGTACCAATTAGGACAGAGCTGGGGCTACTCCAAGGAACATCCTGATCATCCTCAAGAAGCTGTCAGTCTTACAGTCAACTTCTCCTAATGTTCTGAGATGACTGAATCCCTTAAAAGGATCGTGTGAGGAAGGTTGTCCCTACCCAAACGACCACTGGGGAGCTCATGCCTGTGCAGCAGTGTTTTCCTGACGCTTCCAAATTTAATATGCATTTTCAAAAGGAGCTCTTGGGTCACAGTTACGAATACGTCAGCCCAGGTGGAGTGAAAGATTAGGCAGGTGGAATAATGAGAATCTTTGTGTAAATGTGTAAATAATGTGTGAATTCAGGCCATACATTAACTTATATTGCTCCGGGAAGAAGCGGTAGGACAGCTGAGGAGGACGGGAACTGGAGACACCCATCCCATTTTCACCCTGTCCTGGAGGCACTGGGATTTTTCAGTCTCACTGCTGAGATCCATCTTAGCAAGAAGGGGCTTCGTTACATCCTTTCCTTTGAGCTTAACTCGATGCAGGTCAAGGGAAGGCAGCAAAGCCACCAGGATTTGCTCGGCTCCTGGTGGAACAACACCGTTTGCCAAAAAAAAAAAAAGAAAAGAGAACCAGAGCCAGCTTCTCCTTCTCCGCAGGACGATCATTGATGTCTGTCAAGAGTCAACATGGTGGAACGTCAAGTAAAGGAGAAGTTGGAAAGGGTGGGAGAAGGGCAGGAGGGGTGAAACCTTTGAAAGTGGTGTCCCCAGGGGCTGTTGCCCAAATCCTGGGCTTCATTCTCCTGCTCCTCCCAAGATGAAATTCCCTGGAGAAATCGTGGAGGGCACCCAAATGTTAAAATATCCACCCAAGGTGACCCTTTCTCAATCTCCTGCTCTTGGAAACACCATGAGAATGAGATTGGAGGGGGAGACCGGGACTCGTTTGATCTGATATATTTGTTACCATTGGCCAATTCCCTGTTGGGGCAGAGGCTCTTCTGGGACACTGTTGCCCTGCACTGGGGACAGGAGAAGTTGGTGGTCAGTCCTTCCCAAGTCTGATTGAGACACAGCCGGCAAAAGCGATGCCCACAGTAGATGGACACGGGGTCTTGGAAGAAGCCCAGGAGGCTTCCCTCTACAGGTTTTCCGTGGGGTCCAGGTAGCCATTGTTCTTCCCAACTCACTTCTGGGATAGGATCAAGGAATCTTGGCTTCGCGGGGAAGAAATGGAGGACCTTCCTCCTCCTGGTTGAAAAGACACCTCCGGGATAGGATCAAAGGAGCACAGCTTCAAAGGGAAGAACAGGAAGACCTTCCTCCTCCTGGTTGAAAATGGTGGGGAAAACAACTCCCAGCCCTTGCCGCATGCAGAGGAGTGAAAAGAGGCCAGGCATGTGCGATGGTTCCTCCTGCCTCCAGCCTCCCACCGCTTTTGGTCCCACCGGACGTGAGTGAGCAGATAAGGAGGCTGGAGAATGGCAGGGTGGCTCTTCAGCAGGACCAGGATGGGCTGGAGCATCGTGGGTAAGGGTGAGTTGGGGCTTTAGGAAGAAATCTCATGGAACTCGGGGTGGGAGACCCTCCTGAAACACGACCAGCCATGGAAGAGGACTTTGAGGTCTTGGAGCGAAGGGGCAAGTTTTCCATGAGTTAGCGATGGGACCACCTTCCTGGGACTTCCCCACCTTCCTGGGGCTTCTCCACGTTCCAGGAGCTTTACCTTCTGGGGCTTCTCCACCTTCCAGGGCTTCTCCAACTACCAGGGACTTCAACTTCCAGGGCTTTCTCCACCTTCCAGGCAGCTGAGACACTGCAAGAGGTTGCCCAGCGAAGCTGTAGATGCCCCATCCCTGCAGATGTTCAAGGCCAGGCTGGACAGGGCTTTGAGAAACCTGATCAGGTGGGAGGTGTCCCTGCCCGTGGCAAAGGGGTGGGACTGGATGGTCTGTAAGGTCCCTTCCAACCCAAACCATCCTGTGATATCAACCCCATATGAGGTTGCTCCCCTCCAGCAGCACAAGTGAGGCCAATATCTGGGTATGGGGACCAGTTTGGGGCTTCCCCGTATGGTGGGGGGGCCAAACAGGGTGAGGCCACCAAACTGAAGCCCAGGATGGATGGGGAAAGACTGGGACGATCCAGCCTGGAAAGGAGAAGGATCAAAACACTGCCAGGGCCCAATGGGGTTAGAGAGAGGGCAGAGCCAAATATCAGATGCCCCCAGTGCCCTGCATTACACCTTGTTAATTGGTTAATTACCCACTGAGGCTGGGAGATGAGGGCTCCTGGGGCCATAAGCATCCTCACCCTGCTCTGATCTGCTTTCCCAGGCAGGGATGTCTGAGGACCAGACAAGGGCTTGATGGACCTTCACTTGAACCCCTGGGTCTCATCTCCCTGTGCAGTGGGTTTTGGAGAGGAACCAGCATGACTTTTCCTTCCTCCAGTGCAATTAAGCAACTTCCAAAGAAAACCCCACAGGAAACAAAATAAAACAAGATAAAAAGCACTCACACTCAAGACAGAAATGATTTAGAGTTGTACTTTTAATTTTAACTCCTCATCTGGGCGAGTTTGAACCATCCTGTAACAACCATTTAGTGATTAAAAGATCAAAATGTAGTATAAGGCACAGAAATGCTCCCATTTTGCACTAAAGGAGCGGAACCTGAACACCACTACAATTTCATGTGCCTTTGGTGGGACTCGGACAAATCCTGGCTCCTGGTTTCTTTCTCAAGGGTAAGTTGATGGCTTTCGGGGTTGTTTTCCGGAAGAAGTTTGGGTTGAGCACTGCCCTCCACCATGAACCACGGGAAGACTCTCTCCCCTTGGAAAGACTCCGGTGGAAAAGCAAAGATCCGTTCTTTGCTCTCGGCATCAAAAAACACCACCCTCCCTTCCTCATAGTCCAAGCAGACTCGTATCCACTTGGGGACACTGCGTAGAGTCAAGTGGGTGGCATAAAGAGAGGTCAGAGCCTCGTACTGACCATGGGTATGATGCAGAGCCCATATACCCTCTCTGGGTTTTAGGCGCAGCACTGAGTCCCTTGGAATTGACACCTTCGCCACCCCGATGGCCCAAGTGTCATTTCTACAGACCTCCACGTCCCAGCAGTGCCACCCCCATGTGAAGGCCATTGAGCCCAGCACACAGGGAAAGATGTTGAACCTCCTCTGGTTGAAGGGAAGATACTGCCTACGGTCTTCCCACCGCACGAGCTTGCAGTCTTCTGAGAGATAAAGCCTGGTGTTGGCCGTCTCTGGGTCCAGCGTCATCTGTGCTGGAGGTGGAGAGAGAGTCAGGCTCATTGCAGCACATCTGGGGGGAAACAGGGCTTTTTCTCTCCCCTCCCACCCCTCTGACCTGGGTGGGATCCCTCCAGGCATCACATGATGGTGGGACCAGGGTGGGAGAAGGGGGAAAGGAGGCAGCAGAGCACTTTAGGTCAATCTTTGGGGGCAGCAGAGCTTCTTTTACCATGTTTTTTAATTTCAAATGACAGCTTGCTTGGGCATGCGTTCGGTTCATTTGTCAAACGCATCGCAAACTCCAGGAAATCTATAGGGAAGAGACAAACGTGAGAGGCAGAATGATCAGTTGGTCTGATTGTGGGTTTCTGCAAAAGTCCAGAGAGTCAGGAACAGGTTTGGGGGAATGTCAGGAAACTTGAGGAGGCAGAGGAGAAGAGGAGGAGGACAGGCAGGGACCATCAGGCCAATGCTCGCTGCTCGTTTGCTGTTTCCTTGTGGGATCTTGAAAGAAATAACCCCTCATTCAGCACCCAGGATGGGTTTCTTTCCCCTGACTTCACTCCATCCCTCCCCACCAAGAAGCACGATGGCATTTCCCTTTCTGGACCTGCCTTCGGTACCTTGGAATTTCTCCATAAGTTCCTTGATGGCTGCAGAATTCTCAGTGAAAGCAGAGAATTTCTTTTCCAGCTGAGGGGAAATCTCGAGTGAGTGGGAGAGCATTTCCCTCTGGCCCCTGGAAGGGAAGAGGGCATGGATTTACACCTGGTTGGAGTTTGCTGCTCCGTCTTTTCTCACTACTCCCTGCTCCTGCCTCCTGCCAGCCCGTATCCAAATTCATCATTAATTAAGGAGAGAGAGGCAGAGACCTCCTTCCAACCCCCCCATGGCCTCAGTCAAGTCCAAGGGCTGTACTGCAGAAGAGCCAAACCGTCCCTACGTGCTTTCTCCCCGTGTCCTGCCACAGAGCTGCTCTGTGGTGGTGACATGGGGACAGGAGAAGGACCACAGACCTGTTCAAGGTGGTTCCCATGTCCTGGAGGAGAGAGAAAAAGAGTCAGTGAGATGGAACACCTCCCCTTGGAGTACCGGGGTCCCACTCTAAGGAAGTCCCTCTTGGAGTGGGTTGGGGGAGACAAGCGAGGGCTGCAGACCAAGCTCAACGCGGTCCTTCCCAGCCAGTTTGGAAAGCCTGGGCTCTCACCTTCAGGAGCTGCCAGTCTGGCTGCTGGTACTCTCCATCTTCCCAATCAGTGTGCCCAGCCTCATCGTCTCCTCCAAAAGCCTCTGGAGGATTTCTTCATGGGCTTTCCTTATCTCTGTGTCCAGCTGCTCCAGCTGGGCCAGAAGAGAGGACTCCTGCTTCTCCAGGAACTCATGCATCTTCCTATATGTCCTCACAATCTCCTGCTTTGCAGCTTCTGTCCTCTCCTGCCAAGGGCAAGCGGAAGTGGGGAAAGGGCAGCAGAGAGCAGGAGAAGAGCATCAAGGATCAAGGGTGGGCCATGCCTTAACGGGAGCCACCAAGAAGAGGCATTTGGGGAAGACACAAACCCCGTTCTCCCTTCCCCACAGCCCTTAAGCATCACCCACCCCTGCAGGAGAGGAGGAGGAGGAGATGTTCCTCCTTTCTTCCCTCACCCTCTGCCCAGGAAAACTGATGGGCACCTACAGTGTGGTCCTTGAGTCTGTCTTGTCTGTCCTTCACGGAAGATTGAAGCGCCTCTTGCTCTGATTTCAGAAGGTGCAGTTGGGTCTGAATTTGTTTCTGAGAGGAAAGAAAGAAGTCCCCTGTGGAATGGCATCGTGGTCTGGCACCCTCAGCAGAAGCAATGGGAAACTCTTGGTGGCTCTTTGGGTAAGTGTTGGCAGAGTTTTGGGACCCCCATGACTGTTTCAAGGTGTATATCCTCCCCCCTTTCAAGGAGATTTACCTCCCTTCATTTTTCCTGTTTTTTATTTTTTCTATTTTCACAAAGGTCAAGGTGCTTTCAGGGAGCTGTGAGGTGAGAGAAAGGCTGAGGATCTCTTTTTCTCCTTTCCTACTGATCTTCAGCAGAGCTGACCTTGACAAGGGACCCCCACCCCAGAGGACAGAGCCATTGATGGAGTATTGCAGAGGGATTGTGGTGGGGAGAAATCCTACGCCTCTGTTTCCTACCCTCCCCTAAGCCCCTGCTCATGGCTGAACCCTGGGGGAGAGGAGCCCTTGGTCCTCAAGAGCGTGGTGCTCCTACGTCCACCTCTTCCTCAGGGCAGGCAATGCCACCTCAATACTTGGAATCAAGAGGCAAGGATGGGTGAGTCCACAGGGGGTTTATCTGGGGCTCTACAGGGATCTCCACCCATCAAGAGCACCAACACCAGGAGCTTCTGGACCTTTGTACCTGAACAAGCCCATAACCCCCTCACCTTTCACTCCTGGGCAGCCTCACCCATGGGAACCACAGAATGGTCACGGTGCACCTTGGACCTGTCGCACACCATGCAGATAAGCCTTTTGTCGTGTTGGCAGAAGAGCTTCAGAGGTTCCTGGTGCTCCTCGCAGAACTTCTCCTCTCCTTCCACCTCTCTGTACCATTTCAGATTCAGGCTCTTCGCTGCTTCACTGATGTTGACCAACTCTCTGTTGGGGCAGAGGCTCATCTGGTCCCCCGTCTCCCTGCACTGGGGGCAGGAGAAGTTGGTGTTCAGTCTTTCCAGGTCTCAGTGAGGCACGACCAGCAAGTGGATGGACGGGGTCCTGGAATATTTCCAGGCAGATGGAGCAGAAGGCTTCATCCCGGAGGATTTCCACAGGCTTCCTGGCTGCCATGAAGAGCGACTGACTGAGCTCCTTTCTCTCTCAAGGTATCAGAAAGGTATGAGATTGCTCTTCCTGATTCTACACCATTAGTTATACTGAGACCCAGCCCCTTCCCAGCAGGGCTTCAGGCCATCCATTAACTTAGATTGCTCTGAGAAGTAGTGTTTGGACAGCTGAGGACTGACAGAGATTGGAGACGCCCATCCCATTCTCACCTTTTCCTGGAGGTGCTGGGATTGTTCAGTCACCAAAGCACTTCCAATCTGTGGAGTCTGCTGGGCTTTGCTGACTCAAGAGCAGCTGGAAGAGGAGTTTCAGGCCCTGGTGGCACCTCAGAGAGTTTGTGGTGCAGCTGCGGGTGGGAGACAAGCAGCAGCTGAAAAAGGCTCTGAGATGTCAGGAGCGACAGGACGTGGCCAGGGCTTGGGAAGTACCTCAGCCCCCTTCAGGACAGGCTCTGTAGGGCTGTTTGGGAGGACTCCAGCATCTCAGGTGATATGAAGGGTTTAGATGTGAAGTTTGTTTCACAGCTGGGCTTTCCTGACTGTCAGAAGAAGTTTCTGCCCTACCTGACCGCTGGGACATCAGCTTTGCCCTTGGGGTAAGTTGAGCCCTCAGACCAACACCCTGCCGAGACTGCTCTGGAGTGCAGAACCTCACGCGTCCCTTGAGATTGTTGGTTCCTCCAGGACCCTCCAAGGTCCCAGCAGGTTTCTATGAGCTGCGCTGACAGAGCTGAGAGGACTGGACTGGAGCTTTGCCTTCCTTTTCTGGCTTGGAACCAGGTATGGATTTGCTGGCTCTTCTTGTTGCTTCCCTCCTCCTTCCCTGCCACTGGAATGACAGAGGAGAACTCCACTTGCACTCCCGATCCCTTTCCCCCCAGCCCTGCCTCCTGCCAGTCTGTGTTGGAATTCATCCTTATTTAAGTAGAGAGAGGGAGAGCTCTCCTTCCAACCCCTCGTGACCTTGTTCAAGCCTCTGTAGGGCTGTTTGGGAGGACTCTAACATCCCTCCCTGCCTCTCATTGTAACACCAAAGACAGGCCTCTGCTTCGTTTATAACCAGGTGAGAACTAAAATGTTGTTTGCTTCCTACTAACCTTCTTCCTCTGTGAGGAAATAGTTAATTGCTGACCTTCTGACTGTGTGAGAGAATGGTTAGTCCCCGAGCTGATAGTGATGAAGATGGGAGAACAAGCAGTTTATCACCTCAATGTTCTCTCCTATGTCAAAGTAAGGGCTCCTGTACCAATTAGGACAGAGCTGGGGCTACTCCAAGGAACATCCTGATCATCCTCAAGAAGCTGTCAGTCTTACAGTCAACTTCTCCTAATGTTCTGAGATGACTGAATCCCTTAAAAGGATCGTGTGAGGAAGGTTGTCCCTACCCAAACGACCACTGGGGAGCTCATGCCTGTGCAGCAGTGTTTTCCTGACGCTTCCAAATTTAATATGCATTTTCAAAAGGAGCTCTTGGGTCACAGTTACGAATACGTCAGCCCAGGTGGAGTGAAAGATTAGGCAGGTGGAATAATGAGAATCTTTGTGTAAATGTGTAAATAATGTGTGAATTCAGGCCATACATTAACTTATATTGCTCCGGGAAGAAGCGGTAGGACAGCTGAGGAGGACGGGAACTGGAGACACCCATCCCATTTTCACCCTGTCCTGGAGGCACTGGGATTTTTCAGTCTCACTGCTGAGATCCATCTTAGCAAGAAGGGGCTTCGTTACATCCTTTCCTTTGAGCTTAACTCGATGCAGGTCAAGGGAAGGCAGCAAAGCCACCAGGATTTGCTCGGCTCCTGGTGGAACAACACCGTTTGCCAAAAAAAAAAAAAGAAAAGAGAACCAGAGCCAGCTTCTCCTTCTCCGCAGGACGATCATTGATGTCTGTCAAGAGTCAACATGGTGGAACGTCAAGTAAAGGAGAAGTTGGAAAGGGTGGGAGAAGGGCAGGAGGGGTGAAACCTTTGAAAGTGGTGTCCCCAGGGGCTGTTGCCCAAATCCTGGGCTTCATTCTCCTGCTCCTCCCAAGATGAAATTCCCTGGAGAAATCGTGGAGGGCACCCAAATGTTAAAATATCCACCCAAGGTGACCCTTTCTCAATCTCCTGCTCTTGGAAACACCATGAGAATGAGATTGGAGGGGGAGACCGGGACTCGTTTGATCTGATATATTTGTTACCATTGGCCAATTCCCTGTTGGGGCAGAGGCTCTTCTGGGACACTGTTGCCCTGCACTGGGGACAGGAGAAGTTGGTGGTCAGTCCTTCCCAAGTCTGATTGAGACACAGCCGGCAAAAGCGATGCCCACAGTAGATGGACACGGGGTCTTGGAAGAAGCCCAGGAGGCTTCCCTCTACAGGTTTTCCGTGGGGTCCAGGTAGCCATTGTTCTTCCCAACTCACTTCTGGGATAGGATCAAGGAATCTTGGCTTCGCGGGGAAGAAATGGAGGACCTTCCTCCTCCTGGTTGAAAA
>JAHSPV010069277.1:0-12858 GCA_033628465.1 Calidris alpina | reverse complement strand
CATGAGGACACAGTTGGGACACCATGGGGACACCTTGGGGACAGCATGGGGACACCATGCGGACATGAGGACACAGTTGGGACACCATGGGGACACCCTGGGGACACCATGGGGACACCATGATGACATCATGGGTATACCATGGGGACATGAGGACACCGTTGGGACACCACTGGGACATCATGGGGACACCTTTGGGCCATGAAGACACCGTTGGGACACCACTGGGACACCATGGGGACACCTTGGGGACAGCATGGGGACACCATGCGGACATCATGGGTACACGATGGGGACATGAGGACACCACTGGGATACCATGGGGACACCATGGTGACATCATGGGTACACAATGGGGACATAAGTTCATTGTTGGGACACCATGGGGACACCTTGGGGACAGCATGGAGACATCATGGGGACATCATGGGTACACGATGGGGACATGAGGACACAGTTGGGAAACCACTGGGACACCATGGGGACATCATGGGTACACCATGGGGACATGAGGACACCACTGGGACACCATGGGGACACCATGGGGACATCATGGGGACACCATGGGGAGATCCTGGGTACACAATGGGGGCATGAGGACACAGTTGGAACACCATGGGGACACCTTGGGGAAAGCATGGTACATCATGGGGACATCATGAGTACACCATGGGGCCATGAGGATATAGTTGGAACACCATCGGGACACCTTGGAGACACGATGGGGACACCATGGGGCCATGAGGACAAAGTTGGGACACTATGGGGACACCTTGGGGACAGCATGGGGAAATCATGGGTACATCTTTGGGCCATGAAGACAGCGTTGGGACACCACTGGGACACCATGGGTCACCATGGGGCCATCATGGGGACACCATGCGGACATCATGGGTACGCCATGGGGCCATGAGGACACAGTTGGGACACCATGGGCACACCTTGGGGACATCATGGGTACACCATGGGGACATGAGGACACCGATGGGACACCACTGGGACACCATGGGGACATCATGGGTACACCATGGGGCCATGAGGACACCTTTGGGACATCATGGGGAGACCTTGGGGACATAATGGGTACACCATGGGGACATGAGGACAGCACTGGGACACCATGGGGACACCATGGGGACAT
Source organism: Calidris alpina (assembly GCA_033628465.1). Taxonomy (NCBI): domain Eukaryota; kingdom Metazoa; phylum Chordata; class Aves; order Charadriiformes; family Scolopacidae; genus Calidris; species Calidris alpina. The sequence goes on along the minus strand of JAHSPV010069277.1, from coordinate 11,717 downwards.
CATGGGGACATCATGGAGCTATGAAGACACAGTTGGGACATCATGGGTACACCATGGGGACATGAGGACACCGTTGGGACACCGTGGGGACACCTTGGGGACAGCATGTTAACACCATGCAGACATCAAGGGTACACAGTTGGGACATGAGGACACCGTTGGGACACCATGGGGACACCATGGGGACTGCATGGGGACACCATGCGGACATCATGGGTACACCATGGACACATGAGGACACCATGGTGACACCATGGGGACATCATGGGTACACCATGGGGACATAAGGACACTGATGGGACACCAGTGGGACTCCATGGGGACACCTTGGGGACAGCATGGGGACACCATGCGGACATCATGGGTACACCATGGGGACATGAGGACACCACTGGGACACCATGGGGACACCATGGGGATATCATGGGTACACCATGGGGACATGAGGACACCGTTGGGACACGTTGGGGATAGCATGGGTACATCATGGGGACACCATGCGGACATCATGGGTACACAATGGCGCCATGAGGACACCGTTGGGACACCATGGGGACATCTAGGGGACAGCATGGGGACACCATCCGGACATCATGGGTACACCATGGGGACATGAGGACACTGTTGGGACACCACTGTGACATCATGGGGACATCTTGGTGACAGCATGGGGACACCATGGGGACATCTTGGGTACACCATGGGGACATCATTGGTACACCATGGGGACATGAGGACACCATTGGGACACCATGGGGACACCTTGGGGACAGCATGGGGACACCATGCGGACATGAGAACACCACTGGGACACCATGGGGACATCATAGGGACACCATGCGAACATCATGGGTACACCATAGGGCCATGAGGACACAGTTAGGACACCATGGGGTCACCTTGGGGACAGCATGGAAACACAATGGGGCCCTAAGGACAGAGTTGGGACACCATGGGGACACTTTGGGGACAGCATGGGGACATCATGGTACACCATGGGGACATGAGGACAGCACTGCGACACCATGGGGACACCATGGGGACATCATGGGCACACCATTGGGCCATGAGGACACCGTTGGGACACCAAGTGGACACCATGAGGACACCATAGGGACATCATAGGGGACACCATGCGGACATCATGGGTACACCATGGCGCCATGAGGACACCGTTGGGACACCATGGGGACACCTTAGGGACAGCATGGGGACACCATCCGGACATCATTGGTACACCATGGGGACATGAGGACACCACTGGGACACCATGGAGACACCATGGGGTGATAATGTGTATACCATGCGGCTATGAGGACACCGTTGGGACACCATGGGGACACCTTGGGGACACCATGGGGACACCATGCGGACATTATGGGTACACCATGGGGACACCACTGGGACACCATGGGGACACCTTGGGGACAGCATGGGGACACCATGGGGACATGAGGACACCGTTGGGACACCTTGGGGATAGCATGGGGACATCATGGGTACACCATGGGGACATGAGGAAACCACTGCGACACCATGGGGACACCACTGAGACATCATGGGGACTCCATGCGGACATCATGGGTACACCATGGGGACATGAGGACACCGTTGGGGCACCTTGGGGATAGCATGGGGACATCATGGGTACACCATGGGGCCATGAGGACACCGTTGGGACACCATGTGGACAACATGAGGACACCATGGGGACATAATGGGGACACCATGGGGCCATGAGGACACCACTGCGACACCATGGGGACACCACTGAGACATCATGGGGACACCATGCGGACATCATGGGTACACAATGGCGCCATGTGGACACAGTTGGGACATCATGGGGGTACCTCGGGGACATCATGGGGACATCATGGGGATACCATGAAGACACCATGGGGACAGCATGGGGACACCATGCGGACATCATGGATACACCATGAGGCCATGAGGACACAGTTGGGACACCATGGGGACAGCATGGGGACACCATTGGGACATCATGGTGACACCATGCGGACATCATGGGTACACCATGGGGCTATGAGGACACCGTTGGGACACCATGGGGACACCTTGGGGACAGCATGGGGACACCATCCGGACATCATGGGTACACCATGGGGCCATGAAGACAACGATGGGACACCATGGGGACACCATGTCGACACCTTGGGGACAGCATGGGGACACAATGGGGAAATAAGAACACCACTGGGACACCATGGGGACACCATGGGGACACCATGCAGACATCATGGGTACACCATGGGGACATGAGGAAACCACTGGGACACGATGGGGACACCATGGGGATATCATGGGGACACCATGCGGACATCATGGGTACACCATGGGGACATGAGGACACAGTTGGGACACGATGGGGACACCTTGGGGACAGCATGGGGACACCATGTTGCCCTGAGGACACAGTTTGGACACCAGGGGACACCCTGGGGACAGCATGGGGTCATCATGGGGACATCATGGGTACACCATGGGGACATGAGGTCACCGCTGGGACACCATAGGGAAACCATGCGGACATCATGGGTACATCATGGGGACATGAGGACACCACTGCGACACCATGGGGACACCATGGGGACATGAGGACACCGATGGGACACCAGTGTGACACCATGGGGACACCTTGGGGACATCATGGGGACACCATGCGGACATCATGGGTACACCATGGCGCCATGAGAACACCGTTTGGACACCATGGGGGTACCTCGGGGACATCATGGGTACAACATAGAGACATGAGGACACCACTGGGACACAATGGAGACACCATGCAGACATCATGGGTACACCATGGGGACATGAGGACACCACTGCGACACCATGGGGACACCATGAGGACAGCATGGGGACACCATGGGGACATCATGGGTACACCATGGGGACATGAGGATACAGTTGGGACACCACATGTACACCATGAGGGCACCTTGGGGACAGCATAGGTACATCGTGGGTATGCCATGGGGACATGAGGACAATATTGGGACACCATGGCGACCCCTTGGGGACAGCATATGGACACCACGGGGACACCATGGGGACATCATGGAGACACCACTGGGACACCACGGGGACACCATGGGGACATCATGGGTACACCATGGGGCCATGAGGACACCGATGGGACACCATAGGGACACCATGGGGACATCATGGGTACACCATGGGGACATGAGGACACTACTGCGACACCATAGGGACACCATGAGGACATCATGGGGACATCATGGGTACACCATGGGGACATGAGGACACCACTGCGACACCATGGGGACACCATGGGGACACCATGGGGACATCATGGGTACACCATGGGGACATGAGGACACAGTTGGGACACCATGGGGACACCTTGGGGACAGCATGGGGACACCATGTTGCCCTGAGGACACAGTTGGGACACCATGGGGACACCTTGGGGACAGCATGGGGACATCATGGGGACATCATGGGTACACCATGGGGACATGAGGTCACCGTTGGGACACCATAGGGAAACCATGCGGACATCATGGGTACATCATGGGGACATGAGGACACCGTTGGGACACCATGGGGACACCATGGGGACACCATGGGGACATCATGGGTACACCATGGGGACATAAGGACACCGATGGGACACCGATGGGACACCATGGGGACACCTTGGGGACAGCATGGGGACACCATGTGGACATGATGGGTACACCATGGGGACATGAGGACACCACTGGGACACCATGGGGACATCATGGGTACAACATGGCGACATGAGGACACCGTTGGGACACCTTGGGGATAGCATGGGGACATCATGGAGACATCATGGGTACACCATGGGGCCATGAGGACACCACTGGGACACGATCGAGATACCATGGGGACATCATGGGGACACCATGCGGACATCATGGGTACACCATGGCGCCATGAGGACACCGATGGGACACCATGGGGACATCTAGGGGACAGCATGGGGACACCATCCGGACATCATGGGCACACCATGGAGACATGAGGACACCACCGGGACACCATGGGGACACAATGGTGTGATCATGGGTCCACCATGGGGACATGAGGACACAGTTGGGACACCATGGGGACACCTTGGGGACACCATGGTGACACCATGATGACATCATGGGTACACCATGGGGACATGAGGACACCGTTGGGACACCACTGGGACATCATGGGGACATCTTGGAGACAGCATGGGGACACCATGGGGACATCATGGTTACACAATGGGGACATCATTGGTACACCATGGCGCCATGAGGACACAGTTGGGACACCATGGGGACACCTTGGGGACAACATGGGGACATCATGGGGACATCATGGGTACACCATGGGGACATGAGGACACCACTGGGGCACCATGGGGACACCTTGGGGACAGCATGGGGACACCATGCGGACATGAGAACACCACTGGGACGCCATGGGGACACCATGGGGACATCATGGGGACACCATGCGAACATCATGGGTACACCATAGGGCCATGCGGACACAGTTGGGACACCATGGGGTCACTTTGGGGACAGCATGGAAACACAATGGGGCCCTAAGGACAGAGTCGGGACACCATGGGGACACCTTGGGGACAGCATGGGGACATCATGGGGACATCATGGTACACCATGGGGACATGAGGACACCACTGGGACACCATGGGGACACCATGGGGACCTCATGGGTACACCATTGGGACATGAGAACACAGTTGGGAAACCACTGGGACACCATGAGGGCACCTTGGGGACAGCATAGGTACATCGTGGGTACGCCATGGGGACATGAGGAGACCGTTGGGACACCATGGCGATCCCTTGGGGACAGCATGTGGACACCACGGGGACACCATGGGGACATCATGGGGACACCACTGGGACACCACGGGGACACCATGGGGACATCATGGGTACGCCATGGGGCCATGAGGACACCGATGGGACACCAGTGGGACACCATGGGGACATCATGGGTACACAATGGAGACATGAGGACACCGATGGGACACCAGTGGGACAGCATGGGGACACCATGGGGACATCATGGGTACACCATGGGGACATGTGGACACCGTTGGGACACCTTGGGGATAGCATGGGGACATCATGGGTACACCATTGGGACATGACTACACCACTGCGACACCATAGAGACACCATGGGGACATCATGGGTACACCATGGGGACATGAGGACACTGTTGGGAAACCTTGGGGACATCATGGGGACATCATGGGTACTCCATGGGGCCATGAGGACTCCGTTGGGACACCAAGTGGACACCATGAGGACACCATTGGGACATCATGGGGACACCATGCGGACATCATGGGTACACCATGGGGCCAGGAGGACACAGTTGGGACACCATGGGGACACCTTGTGGACAGCATGGGTACAGCATGGGGTATGAGGACACCGTTGGGACACCATGGGACACCTTGGGGACAGCATGGGGACACCATCCGGACATCATGGGTACACCATGGGGCCATGAAAACACCGATGTGACACCATGGGAATACCTTGGGGACAGCATGGGGACACAATGGGGACATAAGAACACCACTGGGACACCATGGGGACACCATGGGGACACCATGCAGACATCATGGGTACACCATGGGGACATGAGGACACCACTGGGACACGATGGAGACACCATGGGGACATCAAGGGGACACCATGCGAACATCATGGGTACATCTAGGGGCCATGAAGACACAGTTGGGACACCATGGGGACACCTTGGGGACAGCATGGGGACACCATGGGGCCCTGAGGACACAGTTGGGACACCATGGGGACACTTTGGGGACAGCATGGGGACATCATGGGTACACCATGGGGACACCATGGTGACACCACTGGGACACCATGGGGACACCATGGGGACATCATGGGTACATCATGGGGACATGAGGACACCACTGCGACACCTTGGGACACCATGGGGACACCATGGGGACATGAGGACACCGATTGGACACCAGTGGGACACCATGGGGACACCTTGGGGACATCATGGGGACACCATGCGGACATCATGGGTACACTATGGCGCCATGAGGACACCGTTGGGACACCATGGGGACAGCATGGGGACAGCATGGGGACACCATGGGTACATCATGGGTACAACATAGGGACATGAGGAAACCACTGGGACACCATGGGGACACCTTGGGGACATCATGGGGACACCATGGGGAAATGAGGACTCAACTGGGACACCATGGGAACACCTTGGGTACAGCATGGGGACATCATGGGGACATCATGGGTACACCATGGGGACATGAGGACACTGTTGGGACACCACTGGGACTCCATGGGGACATCATGCGTACACCTTGGGGAAATGAGGACACCACTGGGACACCATGGGGACACCTTGGGACAGCATGGGGACACAATGGGGACATAAGAATACCACTGGGATACCATGGGGACACCATGCAGACATCATGGGTACATCTAGGGGCCAGGAGGACACAGTTGGGACACCATGGGGACACCTTGGGGACAGCATGGGGACATCATGGGAACATCATGGGTACACCATGGGGCCATGAGGACACCGTTGGGACACCATGGGGACATCATGCGGACATCATGGGTACATCATGGGTACATGAGGACACCGTTGGGACACCTTGGGGATAGCATGGGGACATCATGGGGACATCATGGGTACACCATGGGGCCATGAGGACACCGTTGGGATACCATGGGGACACCATGGGGACACCATGGGGACATCATGGGTACATCATGGGGACATGAGGATACCACTGTGACACCATAGGGAAACCATGCGGACACCATGGGTACACCATGGGGACATGAGGACACCGATTGGAGACCAGTGGGACACCATGGGGACACCTTGGGGACATCATGGGGACACCATGGGGACACTATGCGGACATCATGGGTACACCATGGCGCCATGAGGACACCGTTGGGACACCATGGGGACACCATGGGTACACCATGGGCCATGAAGACAGAGTAGGGACACCATGGGAACACCTTGGGGACAGCATGGGGACATCATGGGGACATCATGGGTACACCATGGGGACATGGGGACACTGTTGGGACACCACTGGGACACCATGGGGACATCATGGGTACACCACGGGGCCATGAGGACACAGTTGGGACACCATGGGGACACCTTGGGGAGAGCATGGGGACATCAAGGGTACACCATGGGGACATGAGGACACCACTGGGACACCATGGGGACAGCATGGGGACATCATGGGTGCACCATGGGGAAATGAGGACACCACTGGGACACCATGGGGACACCATGCGGACATCATGGGTACACCATGGAGACATGAGGACACCACTGGGACAGCATAGGGACACCATGCGGACATGATGGGTACACTATGGGGCCATGAGAACACCGTTGAGACAGCATGGGGACACCTTGGGGACAGCATGGGGACACCATGAGTACATCATGGGTACACCATGGGGACATGAGGACACCGTTGGGACACCATTGGGACACATTGGGGACACCTTAGGGACAGCATGGGGACACGATGCGGACATCATGGGTACACCTTGGGGACATGAGGACGCCACTGAGACACCATGGGGACACCATGGGAACATCATGGGTACACCTTGGGGACATGAGGACACCACTTGGACACCATGGGGACACCTTGGGACAGCATGGGGACACAATGGGGACATAAGAACACCACTGGGACACCATGGGGACACCATGCAGACATCATGGGTACACTATGGGGACATGAGGACACCACTGGGACACGATGGAGACACCATGGGGACATCATGGGGACACAATGCGGACATCATGGGTACATCTAGGGGCCAGGAGGACACAGTTGGAACACCATGGGGACACCTTGTGGACAGTATGGGGACACCATGAGGCCCTGAGGACACAGTTGGGACACCATGGGGACACCTTGGGGACAGCATGGGGACATCATGGGGACATCATGGGTACACCATGGGGCCATGAGGACACCGTTGGGACACCATGGGGACATCATGCGGACACCATGGGTACATCATGGGGACATGAGGACACCACTGCGACACCATAGGCAAACCATGCGGACATCATGGGTACACCATGGGGACATGAGGACACCGTTGGTACACCATGGGGACACCTTGGGGACATCATGGGTACAGCATGGCGACATGAGGACACCACTGCGACACCATGGGGACACCATGGGGATACCATGGGTACACCATGGGGACATGAGGACACCACTGGGACACTATGGGGACCTCATGGGTACACTATGGGGACATGAGGACACCGTTGGGACACCATGGCGACCCCTTGGGGACAGCATGTGGACACCACGGGGACACCATGGGGACATCATGGGGACACCACGGGGACACCACGGGGACACCATGGGGACATCATGGGTACGCCATGGGGCCATGAGGACACCGATGGGACACCATGGGGACACCATGGGGACATCATGGGTACACCATGGGGACATGAGGACACCACTGCGACAGCATAGAGACACCATGCGGACATCATGGGTATACCATGTGGACATAAGGACACCGATGGGACACCAGTGGGATACCATGGGGACACCTTGGGGACAACATGGGGACACCATGCGGACATGATGGGTACACCATGGGGACATGAGGACACCACTGGGAAACCAGGGGGACACCATGGGGACATCATGGGTACAACATGGCGACATGAGGACACCACTGCGACACCATGGGGACACCATGCGGACATCATGGGTACACCATGGGGACATGAGGACACCACTGGGAAACCAGGGGGACACCATGGGGACATCATGGGTACACCATGGGGACATGAGGACACCATTGGGACATCATGGGGACACCATGCGGACATCATGGGTACACCATGGGGCCATGAAGACACCGCTGGGACACCATGGGGACACCTTGGGGACAGGATGGGGACACCATCCGGACATCATGGGTACACCATGGGGACATCATGGGTACACCACTGGGACACCATGGAGACACCACTGAGACATCATGGGGACACCATGCGGACATCATGGGTACACCATGGCGCCATGTGGACACAGTTGGGACACCATGGGGATACCTTGGGGATAGAATGGAGACATCATGGGGACATCATGGGTACACCATCGTGACATGAGGACACCGTTGGGACACCATGGGGACACCTTGGGGACCTCATGGGGACATCATGGGGACATCATCGGTACACCATTGGGACACCATGGTGACACCACTGGGACACCATGGGGACACCATGGGGTCATCATAGGTACATTATTGGGCAATGAGGGCACCATTGGGACACCATGGGGACACCATGAAGACACCATGGGGACAGCATGGGGACACCATGCGGACATCATGGATACACCATGGGGTAATGAGGACATCGTTGGGACATCATGGGGACACCCTGGAGACAGCATGGGGACATCATGGGGACATGAGAACACCACTGGGACACCAGTGGGACACCATGGGGACACCTTGGGGACCGCATGGGGACACCATGCGGACATCATGGGTACACCATGGGGACATGAGGACACCACTGGGACACCATGGGGACACCATTGGGACATCATGGTGACAGCATGCGGACATCATGGGTATACCATGGGGCTATGAGGACACCGTTGGGACACCATGGGGACACTTTGGGGACAGCATGGTGACACCATGCGGACATCATGGGTACACCATGGGGCCATGAAGACACCGATGGGACACCATGGGGACACCATGCGGACATCATGGGTACACCATGGGGCCATGAGGACACCACTGCGACACCATGGGGACACCATGCGGACATCACGGGTACACCATGGGGCCATGAGAACACAGATGGGACACCATGGGGACACCATGGGGATATCATGTGGACACTATGCGGACATCATGGGTACACCATGTGGCCATGAGGACTCCTTTGGGACACCATGGGGACACCTTGGGGACAGCATGGGGACACCATGCGGACATCATGGGTACACCACGGGGCCATGAGGACACAGTAGGGACACCATGGGGACACCGTTGGGACAGCATGGGGACATCATGGGGACATCATGGGTACACCGTGTGGACATAAGGACACCATTGGGACACCACTGGGACACCTTGGGGACAGCATGGGGACATCATGGGGACGTCATGGGTACAGCATGGGGCCATGAGGACACAGTAGGGACACCATGGGGACACTGTTGTGACAGCATGGGGACATCATGGGGACATCATGGGTACGCCATGGGTACACCAAGGGGTCATGAGGACACCGTTGGGACACCATGGGAACACCATGGGGACATCATCGGTACACCATGGGGCCATGAGGACACAGTTGGGACACTATGGGGACACCATGGGGACAGCATGGGGACATCATGGGGACAGCATGGGTACACGAGGACACAGTTGGGACACCACATGGACACCATGAGGGCACCTTGGGGACAGCATAGGTACATCGTGGGTACGCCATGGGGACATGAGGACACCGTTGGGACACCACTGGGACACTTGGGGACAGCATGGGGACATCATGGGGACACCATGGGTACACAAAGGGGACATGAGGACACCGTTGGGACACCATGGGGACAGCATGGGGACACCATGGGGCCATGAGGACACAGTTGGGACACTATGGGGACACCATGCGGACAGCCCGGGGACACCATGGGGACATCATGGGTACACCACTGGGACACCACGGGGACACCATGCGGACATCATGGGTACACCATGGGGCCATGAGGACACCGTTGGGACAGCATGGGGACAGCATGGGGACATCATGGGTACACCATGGGGACATGAGGACACCACTGGGACACCATGGGGACACCATGCGGACATCATGGGTACACCATGGAGACATGAGGACACCACTGCGACACCATGGGGACACCACTGGGACACCACTGGTACACCATGGGTACACCATGGGGCCATGAGGACACCACTGGGACACCATGGGGACACCATGGGGACATCACGGGTACAGCATCGGGACATGAGGACACCGTTGGGACACCTTGGGATAGCATGGGGACATCATGGGGACATCATGGGTACACCATGGGGCCATGAGGACACCACTGGGACACGATCGGGATACCATGGGGACATCATGGGGACACCATGCGGACATCATGGGTACTACCTGGGGCCATGAGGACATAGTTCGGACACTATGGGGACATCTTGGGGACAGCATGGGGAGACCATCCGGACATCATGGGTACACCATGGAGACATGAGGACACCACTGGGACACCATGGGGACACCATGGGGACATCATGGTGACACCATGATGACATCATGGGTACACCATGGGGACATGAGGATACCGTTGGGACACCATGGGGACACCTTGGGGACACCATGGTGACACCATGATGACATCATGGGTACACCATGGGGACATGAGGATACCGTTGGGACACCACTGGGACATCATGGGGACATCTTGGGGACATCATGGGGACACCATGGGGACATCATGGGTACACCATGGAGATATCATTGGTACACCATGGGGACATGAGGACACCACTAGGGCACCATGGAGACACCTTGGGGACAGCATGGGGACACCATGCGGA
>JAHSPV010069260.1:1865-13106 GCA_033628465.1 Calidris alpina | reverse complement strand
TGTCCGCATGGTGTCCCCATGCTGTCCCCAAGGTGTCCACATGGTGTTCCCATGGTATCCCAACGGTGTACTCATGTCCCCATGGTGTACCCATGCTGCCCGGAAGGTGTCACCATGTTGTACCAACGGTGTCGTCATGTCCCCATGGTGTACCCATGATGTCTCCATGATTTCCCAATACTGTCCCCAAGGTGTCCCCATGGTGTCCCCATGGTGTCCCAATGGCGTCCTCATGTCCCCATGGTGTACCCATGATGTCATCATCGTGTTCCCATGCTGTCCCCAAGGTGTCCCCATGGTGTCCCAACGGTGTCCTCATGGCCCCATGGTGTACCCATGATGTCCGCATGGTGTCCCCATGCTATCCCCAAGGTGTCCCCATGGTGTCCCAGTGGTGTCCCAACGGTGTCCTCCTGTCCCCATGGTGTACCTATCATGTCATCATGGTGTTTCCATGCTGTCCCCAAGGTGTCCCCATGGTGTCCCAGTGGTGTCCCAACGGTGTCCTCAAGTCCCTATGGTGTACCCATGATCTCCCCATGGTGTCCCCATGATGTCCCCATGGTGTCCCCATGGTGTCCCCAAGGTGTCCCCATGGTGTCCCAGTGGTGTCCCAACAGTGTCCTCATGTCCCTATAGTCAACCCTTAATGTCCCCATGATATCCCCATGATGTCCCAAAGTTCTCCCCATGGTGTCCAAGTGGTGTCTAAACGGTGTCCTCATGTCCCCATGGTGTACCCATGATGTCCCCATGCTGTCCCCAAGGTGTCCCAGCGCTGTCCTAATGGCCCCTTGGTGTACCCATGATGTCCCCATGGTGTCCCCATGGTGTCCCCAAGGTGTCCCTATGGTGTCCCAGTGGTGTCCCAACGGTGTCCTCAAGTCCCCATGGTGTACCCATGATGTCATCATGGTGTTCCCATGCTGTCCCCAAGGTGTCCCCAAGGTGTCCCCATGGTGTCCCAACGGTGTCCTCATGGCCTCATGGTGTACCCATGATGTCCTCATGGTGTCCCCATGGTGTCCCAACGGTGTCCTCATGTCCCCATGGTGTACCCATGGTGTACCCATGATGTCCCGACGGCGTCCCCAAGGTGTCCCTATGGTGTCCCAGTGGTGTCCCATCGGTGTCCTCATGTCCCCATGGTGTACCCATGATATCATCATGGTGTTCCCATGCTGTCCCCAAGGTGTCCCCATGGTGTCCCAACGGTGTCCTTATGTCCCCATGGTGTACCCATGATGTCCCCATGATGTCCCCATGGTCTCCCAGGGGTGTTCCCATGGTGTCCCCGTGGTGTCCCAACGTTATCCTCATGGCACCATGGTGTCCCCATGATGTCCCCATTATGTTCCCATGCTGTCCCCAAAATGTCCCCGTGGTGTCCCAACTGTGTCCTCATGTCCCCATGGTGTACCCATGATGTCATCATGGTGTTCCCATACTGTCCCCAAGGTGTGCCCATGGTGTCCCGGTGGTGTCCCAACGGTGTCCTGAAGTTTCCATGGTGTACCCATGATGTCTCCATGGTTTCCCGTTATGTCGCCAAGGTGTCCCAGTGGTGTCCCCGTGGTGTCCCAGTGCTGTCCTCATGTCCCCATGGTGTACCCATGGTGTCCCGGTGGTGTCCCAACGGTGTCCTGAAGTTTCCATGGTGTACCCATGATGTCTCCATGGTTTCCCATTATGTCGCCAAGGTGTCCCCGTGGTGTCCCCGAGGTGTTCCCATGGTGTCCCAACGGTGTCCTCATGTCCCCATGGTGTACCCATGATGTCTGCATGGTGTATCCATGCTGTCCCCAAGTTCTCTCCATGCTGACCCCGTGGTGTCCCAACGGTGTCCTCATGTCCCCATTGTGTACCCATGATGTCTCCATACTGTCCCCATTCTGTCCCCAAGGTGTCTCCATAGTGTCCCAGTGGTGTCCCAACGGTGTTTTCATGTCCCCATGGTGTACCCATGATGTGATCATGCTGTTCAAATGCTGTCCCCAAGGTGTCCACATGGTGTCCCAACGGTGTCCCCATGTGTCCATGGTGTACCAATGATGTCCCCATGATGTCCCCATGCTGTCCCCGAGGTGTCCCCATGGTGTCCCAACGGTGTCCTCATGTGCCCATGGTGTACCAATGATGTCCCCATGATGTCCCCATGCTGTCCCCATGGTGTCCTCATGGTGGTCCGGTGGTGTCCTTATGTCCCCATTGTGTACCCATCATGTCCGCATGGTGTACCCATGATGTCCGCATGGTGTCCCCATGCTGTCTCCAAGGTGCAGCCATGGTATCCCAGTCGTGCCCCAACGGTGTCCTCATGTCCCCATGGTGTACCCATGATGTCCCCATGGTGTCCCCAAGGTGTCCCCATGGTATCCCCGTGCTGTCCCAACGGTGTCCTCATGGCCCCATGGTGTACCCATGATGTCCCCATGGTGTCCCCATGTTGTCCCCGTGCTGTCCTCATATCCCCATGGTGTACCCATGATGTCCGCATGGTATCCACATGCTGTCCCCAAGGTGTCCCCATGGTGTCCCAACGGTGTCCTCATGTCCCCATGGTGTACCCATGATGTCCCCATGCTGTCCCCCAGGTGTCCAGATGGTGTCCCAGCGGTGTCCTCATGGCCCCATGCTGTACCCATGATGTCCCCATGGTGTACCCATGGTGTTCCCAAGGTGTCCCCATGGTGTCCCAAATGTGTCCTCATGGCGCCTTGGTGTACCCATGATGTCCCCATGGTGTCCCCATGGTGTCCCAGTGGTGTCCCCATGGTGTCCCAGTGGTGTCCCAACAATGTCCTCATGGCCCAATGGTGTACCCATGATGTTCCAATGCTGTTCCCAAGGTGTCCCCATGGTGTCCCAACTGTGTCCTCATGGCTCCATGGTGTACCCATGATGTCCCCATGGTATCCCCATGCTGTCCCAGAAGTGTCCTCGTGTCCCCAAGGTGTACCCATGATATCAGCATGGTGTCCCCATGGTGTCCCCGAGGTGTCCCCATGGTGTCCCAGTGGTGTCCAAACGGTGTCCTCATGACCCCATGGTGTACCCATGATGTCCGCATGGTTTCCCCATGATGTCCTCATAGTGTCTCCATGGTGTTCCAACGGTGTCCTCATGGACCCATGGTGTACCCATGATGTCCGCATGGTGTCCCCATGTTGTCCCAGTGGTGTCCCAACTGTGTCCTCATGGCCCCATGGTGTCCCCATCGTGTCCCCATGGTGTCCCCAAGGTGTCCCCATGGTATCTGAACTGTGTCCTCATGTCCCCATGGTGTACACATGATGTCATCATGGTGTTCCCATGCTGTCCCCAAGGTGTCCCCATGGTGTCCCAACGGAGTCCACAGGGCCCAGTGGTGTACCATTGATATCCCCATGATCTTCCCATGATGTCCCCATGCTGTCCCAGTGGTGTACTCACGTCCCCATGCTGTACCCATGATGTCCGCATGGTGTCCCCATGGTGTCCCCATGGTGTCCCAGTGCTGTCCTCATGTCCCCATGGTGTACCCATGATGTCCGCATTGTTGTCCCTATGATGTCCCCAGGGTGTCCCAAGGGTGTCCCAGTGGTGTCCTCATGTCCGCATGGTGTACCCATGATGTCCGCATGGTGTCCCCATGGTGTCCCTGAGGTGTCCCCATGGTGTCCATGTGGTGTCCCAACAATGTCCTCATGACCCAATGGTGTACCCATGATGTCCGCGTGGTTTTCCCATGATGTCCTCATAGTGTATCCATGGTGTTCCAAGGGTGTCCTCATGGCCCCATGGTGTACCCATGATGTCCGCATGGTGTCCCCATGTTGTCCCAGTGGTGTCCCAACTGTGTCCTCATGGCCCCATGGTGTCCCCATCGTGTCCCCATGGTGTCCCCAAGGTGTCCCCATGGTATCTGAACTGTGTCCTCATGTCCCCATGGTGTACACATGATGTCATCATGGTGTTCCCATGCTGTCCCCAAGGTGTCCCCATGGTGTCCCAACGGAGTCCACAGGGCCCAGTGGTGTACCATTGATATCCCCATGATCTTCCCATGATGTCCCCATGCTGTCCCAGTGGTGTACTCACGTCCCCATGCTGTACCCATGATGTCCGCATGGTGTCCCCATGGTGTCCCCATGGTGTCCCAGTGCTGTCCTCATGTCCCCATGGTGTACCCATGATGTCCGCATTGTTGTCCCTATGATGTCCCCAGGGTGTCCCAAGGGTGTCCCAGTGGTGTCCTCATGTCCGCATGGTGTACCCATGATGTCCGCATGGTGTCCCCATGTTGTCCCAGTGGTGTCCCAAGTGTGTTCTCATGGCCCCATGGTGTCCCCATCGTGTCCCCATGCTGTCCCCAAGGTGTCCCCATGGTGTCCCAACTGTGTCCTCATGTCCCAATTGTGTACACATAATGTCATCATGGTGTTCCCATGCTGTCCCCAAGGTGTCCCCATGGTGTCCAAACTGTGTTCTCATGGCCCCATGGTGTGAACATGCTTTCCCCATGGTGTCCCCGTGGTGTCCCAGTGGTGTCCTCATGTCCGCATGGTGTACCCATCGTTTCCCAGTGCTGTCCCCAAGGTGTCCCCATGTTGTCCCAGTGGTGTCCTCATGTCCCCATGGTGTACCCATGATGTCCCAGTGGTGTCACCATGCTGTCCCCAAGGTGTCCCCATGGTGTCCCAGTGGTGTCCCAACGGTGTCCTCATGGCCCCATGGTGTACCCATGATGTCCTCATAGTGTCTCCATGCTGTCCCAGTGGTGTCCTCATGTCCCCATAGTGTACCCATGATGTCTGCATAGTGTCCCCATACTGTCCCCAAGGTGTCCCCATGGTGTCCCAACTGTGTCCTCATGGCTCTATAGTGTACACATGATGTTCGCATGGTGTCCCTAGTGTCCCCATGGTGTCCCCGAGGTGTCCTCATGGTGTCCCAGTGGTGTCCCAACAATGTCCTCATGGCCCAATGGGGAACCCATGATGTTCCAATGCTGTCCCCAATGTGTCCCCATGGTGTCCCAACTGTGTCCTCATGGCCCCATGGTGTACCCATGATGTCCCCATGGTGTCCTAATGGTGTTCCGGTGGTGTCCCCATGTCCCCATGGTGTACCCATGATGTCCCCATGGTGTCACCATGCTGTCCCCAAGGTGTCCCCATGGTGTCCCAGTGGTGTCCCAACGGTATCCTCATGTCCCCATGGTGTACCCATGATATCCAGATGATGTCCCCGTTCTATCCCCAAGGTGTCCCCATGGTGTCCCAGAAGTGTCAACTTGTCCCCATGGTGTACCCATGATGTCCGCATGGTGTCCCCATGCTGTCCCCAAGGTGTCCCCATGGTGTCCCAACGCTGTCCCCATGTCCCCATCGTGTACCCATGATGTCCTCATGGTGTCCCCATGCTGTCCCCAAGGTGTCCCCATGGTGTCCCCATGGTGTCCTCATGTCCCCATGGTGTACCAAGATGTCCGCATAGTGTCCTCATTCTGTCCACAAGGTGTCCCCATGGTGTCCCAACGGTGTCGTCATGGCCCCATGGTGTACCCATGATGTCCCCATGGTGTCCCCATGATATCCCCATGGTGTCCCCATGGTGTCCCAGTGGTGTACTCATGTCCCGATAGTGTCCCCATGATGTCCCGATGGTGTCCCCATGGTGTCCCAACTGTGTCCTCATGGCTCTATGCTGTACACAGGATGATCACAATGTAGACCCATAATGTCCCCAAGGTGTCCCCATGGTGTCCCAACTGTGTCCTCATGGCCCCATGGTGTACCCATGATGTCCCCATGGTGTCCCCATGGTGTTCCAGTGGCGTCCTCATGTCCCCATGGTGTACCCATGATGTCATCAGGGTGTTCCCATGCTGTCCCCAAGATGTCCCCATGGTGTCCCAACGGTGTCCTCATGGCCCAATGGTGTACCCATGATGTCCCCATGATATTCCCATGCTGTCCCCAATGTGTCCCCATGGCGTCCCAACTGTGTCATAATAGCCCCATGGTGCACCCATGGTATCCCTATGGTGTCCCCATGGTGTCCCAGTGGTGTCCTCATGTCCCCATTGTGTACCCATGATGTCCGCATGCTGTCCCCATTCTGTCCCAAAGGTGTCCCCATGTTATCCTCCTGGTGTCCCAACGGTGTCCTCATGTTTCCATGGTGCACCCATGATGTCCGCATGGTGTCCCCATGATTTCCCCATGGTGTCCACATGGTGTCCAAGTGGTGTCCTCATGTCCCCATGGTGTACCCATGATGTCCCAATGGTATCCCCAACGTGTCCCCATTCTGTCCCAATGGTGTCCCAACTGTGTCCTCATGTCCCCATGATGTACCCATGATGTCCCAGTGGTGTCACCATTCTGTCCCCAAGGTGTCCCCATGGTGTCCCAGTGGTGTACCAACTGTGTCTTCATGGCCCCATGGTGTCCCCATGGTGTTCCCATGCTGTCCCCATGGTGTCCCCATGCTGTCCCCAAGGTGTCCCCATGGTGTCCCAGTGGTGTCTTCATGGCCCCATTGTGTACCCATGATGTCCCCATGATGTCCCAGTGGTGTCCCAACGGTGTCCTCATGTCCCCATAGTGTAACCATGATGTCATCATGCTGTTCCCACGCTGTCTTCATGGTGTCCCCGTGGTGACCTGTGGTGTCCCAACGGTGTACTCATGTCCCCATGGTCTACCCATGGTGTCCCCATAGTGTCCCCATGGTGTCCTAGTGGTGTCCCAATGGTGTCCCCAAGGTGTCTGCATGGTGTCCCAGTGGTGTCCCAATGGTGTCCTCATGTCCCCATCGTGTACTCATGATGTCATCATGGTGTTCCCATGCTTTCCCCAAGGTGTCCCCATGGTGTCCCAATGCTGTCCTCATGTCCCCATGGTGTCCCCAAGGTGTCCCCATGATGTCCCCATGATGTCCCCATGCTGTCCCCAAGGTGTGCCCATGGTGTCCCAACAGTGTCCTCATGTCCCCATGGTGTACCCATGATGTCCGTATAGTGTCCCCATGCTGTCCCCAAGGTGTCCCCATGGTGTCCCCATGGTGTCCCCGTGGTGTCCCAACAGTGTCCTCATGTCCCCATGGTGTATCCATGATGTCTCCATGGTGTAACCATGCTGTCCCCAAGGTGTCCCCATGGTGTCCCCGTGGTGTCCCCATGGTGTCCCAACGGTGTCCCAATGTCCCCATGGTGTACCCATAATGTCCCCATAGTGTCCCCATGCTATCCTAGTGGTGTTCCCATGGTCTCCCCATGGTGTCCCAACGGTGTCCTCATGGCCCCATGGTGTAACCATGATGTCCACATGGTGTCCCCATGCTCTCCCAGTAGTGTCCTCATGTCCCCATGGTGTACCCATGATGTTCGCATGGTGTCCCCATGATGTCCCCAATGGGTCCCCATGGTGTCCCCATGGTGTCCTCAAGGTGTACCCATGGTGTCCCAACGGTGTCCTCATGTCCCCATGGTGTACCCATGATGTCATCATCG
The DNA here is from genome assembly GCA_033628465.1 of Calidris alpina. Classification (NCBI taxonomy): domain Eukaryota; kingdom Metazoa; phylum Chordata; class Aves; order Charadriiformes; family Scolopacidae; genus Calidris; species Calidris alpina. The sequence continues at coordinate 5,608 of JAHSPV010069260.1, read as the reverse complement.
TGTTCCCATGGTGTCCCCATGGTATCCCAACTTTGTCCTCATGTCGCCATGGTATACCCATGGTGTCCCAGTGGTGTTCTCATGTCCGCATGGTGTACCCATGATGTCCCCATGGTGTCCCTGTGGTGTCCAATAGGTGTCCTCATGGCACCATGGTGTATCCATGATGTCCCCATGGTGTCCCCATGGTGTCCCAGTGGTGTTCTCATGTCCACATGGTGTACCCAAGATGTCCCCATGCTATCCCCGTGGTGTCCCACCGGTGTCCTCATGGCCCCATGGTGTTCCCATGCTGTCCCCAAGGTGTCCCCATGGTGTCCCAACGGTGTCCTCATGTCCCCATGGTGTACCCATGATGTCATCATGGTGTTCCCATGCTGTCCCCATGGTGTCCCCGTGGTGTTGTAACGGTGTCCTTCAGTCCCCATGGTGTACCCATGATGTCCCCATGGTGTCCCCGTGGTGTCCCCATGCTGTCCCCTGTGGTGTCCTAACAGTGTCCTCATGGCCCCATGGTGTACCCATGATGTCCCCAAGGTGTCCCCATGGTGTCCCAACTGTGTCCTCATGTCCCCATGGTGTACCCATGATGTCCCCATGGTGTACCCATGCTGTCCCCAAGGCGTCCCCATGGTGTCCCAACGGTGTCCTCATGTCCCCATGGTGTACCCATGATGTTTGCATGGTGTACCCATGATGTCCCCATGGGTTCCCGCCATGTCCCAGTGGTGTCCTCATGTCCCCATGGTGTACCCATGATGTCCGCATGGTGTCCCCATCCTTTCCCCAAGGTGTCCCCATGGTGTCCCAGTGGTGTTCCAACGGTGTCTTCCTGTCCCCAGGGTGTACCCATGATGTCATCATGGTGTTCCCATGCTGTCCCCAAGGTGTCCCCATGGTGTCCCCGTGGTGTCGTAACGGTGTCCTCAAGTCCCAATGGTGTACCCATGATGTCCCCATGGTGTCCCCGTGGTGTCCTTATGCTGTCCCCTGTGGTGTCCTAACAGTGTCCTCATGGCCCCATGGTGTACCCATGATTTCCCCATGGTGTCCCCATGGTGTCCCAGTGGTGTCCTCATGTCCCCATGGTGTCCCATTGGTGTCCCAGTGGTGTCCCAATGGTGTCCCCAAGGTGTCTCCATGGTGTCCCAGTGGTGTCCCAATGGTGTTCTCATGTCCCCATCGTGTACTCATGATGTCATCATGATGTTCCCATGCTGTCCCCAAGGTGTCCGCATGATGTCCCAACGATGTCCTCATGTCCCTATGGTGTACCCATGATGTCCCCATGATGTCCCCTTGCTGTCCCCAAGGTGTCCCCATGGTGTCCCCAAGGTGTCCCCATGGTGTCCCAACGGTGTCCTTATGTCCCCATGGTGTACCCATGATGTCATCATCGTGTTCCCATGCTGTCCCCAAGGAGTCCTTAAGGTGTCCCCATGGTGTCCCAACTCGGTCCTCATGTCCCCATGATATACCCATGATGTCCCCATGGTATCCCCATGGTGTCCCAGTGGTGTCCTCATGTTACCATGGTGTACTCATGATGTCTGCATGGTGTCCCCATGCTGTCCCTAAGGTGTCCCCATGGTGTCCCAGTGGTGTCCTCATGTCCCCATGGTGTACCCATGATGTACCCATGATGTCCCCATGGTGTCGCAGTGGTGTTCTCATGTCCCCATGGTGTACCTATGATGTCCGCATGGTATCCCCAACGTGTCCCCATTCTGTTCCCGTGGTGTCCCAACAGTGTCCTCATGGCCCCATGGTGTACCCATGATGTCCCCATGCTGTCCCCATGCTGTCCCAAAGGTTTCTCCATGGTGTCCCAGTGGTGTCCCAACGGTGTCCTCATGTCCCCATAGTGTAACCATGATGTCATAATGGTGTTCCCATGCTGTCCCCATGGTGTCCCCGTGGTGTCCCCGTGGTGTCCCAACGGTGTCCTCATGTCCCCATGGTGTACCCATGGTGTCCCCATAGTGTCCCCATGGTGTCCTAGTGGTGTCCCAATGGTGTCCCCAATGTGTCTGCATGGTGTCCCAGTGGTGTCCCAATGGTGTCCTCATGTCCCCATCGTGTACTCATGACGTCATCATGGTGTTCCCATGGTGTCCCCAAGGTGTCCCCATGGTGTCCCAACGCTGTCCTCATGTCCGCATGGTGTCCCCAAGGTGTGCCCATGATGTCCCCATGATGTCCCCATGCTGTCCCCAAGGTGTGCCCATGGTGTCCCAACGGTGTCCTCATGTCCCCATGGTGTACCCAGGATGTCCCCATGGTGTCCCCATGCTGTCCCCAAGGTGTCCCCATGGTGTCCCCATGGTGTCCCCGTGGTGTCTCAACTGTGTCCTCCTGTCCCCATGGTGTACCCAGGATGTCCCCATGGTGTCTCCATGCTGTCCCCAAGGTGTCCCCATGGTGTCCCCGTGGTGTCCCCGTGGTGTCCCAACGTTGTCCTCATGTCCCCATGGTGTACCCATGATGTCATCATGGTGTTCCCATGCTGTCCCCAAGGTGTCCCCATGGTGTCCCTGTGGTGTCGTAACAGTGTCCTCAAGTCCCCATGGTGTACCCATGATGTCCCCACGGTATCCCCATCGTGTCCCCATGCTGTCCCCGTGGTGTCCCAACAGTGTCCTCATGGCCCCATGGTGTACCCATGATGTCCCCAATGTGTCCCCATGGTGTCCCAACTGTGTCCTCATGTCCCCATGGTATACCCATGATGTTCCCATGCTCTCCCATGGTGTCCCCATGGTGTCCTCATGTTACCATGGTGTACCCATGATGTCCGCATGCTGTCCCCATGCTGTCCCCAAGGTGTCCCCATGGTGTCCCAGTGGTGTGCTCATGTCCCCATGGTGTACCCATGGTGTACCCATGATGTCCCCAAGGTGTCCCCATGGTGTCCCCAAGATGTACCCATGGTGTCCAAGTGGTGTCCCAACGGTGTCCTCATTGCCCCATGCTGTACCGATGATGTCCCCATGATGTCCCCATGCTGTCCCCAATGTGTCCCCATGGTGTCCCAGTGGTGTCCTCATGTCCCCATGGTGTACCCATGATGTCCGCATGGTGTCCCCATGCTGTCCCCAAGGTGTCCCCATGGTGTCCCCCTGATGTCCCAACGGTGTCCTCATGTCCCCATGATGTACCCATGATGTCCGCATGGTGTCCCCATGATGTCCCCATGGTGTCCCCATGGTGTCCCAGTGGTGTCCTCATGTGCCCATGGTGTACCCATGATGTCCCCAAGGTGTCCCCATGCTGTCCCCAAGGTGTCCCCATGCTGTCCCCATGGTGTCCCAACGGTGTCCTCATGGCCCCCTGGTGTACCCATGATGTCTCCATGCTGTTCCCAAGGTGTCCCCATGGTGTCCAAACTTTGTCCTCATGTCCCCATGCTGTACCCATGATGTCCCTATGATGTCCCAATGCTGTCCCCAAGGTGTCCCCATGCTGTCCCAACTGTGTCCTCATGGCCCCATGGTGTACCCATGATGTCCCCATGTTGTCCCCATGGTGTCCCAGAAGAGTCCTCATGTACCCATGGTGCACCTATGATGTCCGCATGGTGTCCCAATGATGTCCCCAAGATGTCGCCATGGTGTCCCAGTGGTGTCCTCATGTCCCCATGGTGTCCCCATGATGTCCCCAAGGTGTCCCCATGGTGTCCCCGTGGTGTCCCAGTGGTGTCCTCATGTCCCCATGGTGTACCCATGATTTCCCCATGGTGTCCC
>JAHSPV010069232.1:0-16129 GCA_033628465.1 Calidris alpina | reverse complement strand
AGTATTTCACAACTGTAAATTTCTCCACCATGACTTTTGAAAGGCCTATAGGGATATTTTCACTTGTGCAAAGTTTTGAAGATCCCACCCTTCTTTTGCAAACAAAGTAAGAAGACACCAACCGTGTTTGAGATGATTGCATTGTCCTTCCAATCTAAGTGTCTTAGTGTCTAAAGTCTTCAGAAAAAAGAGTATTGCTCACAAATAGCATAGCAGAGCTCTACAATGAAAAAAGGTCAAAAAAATAAAAATGGAAAACTTGCAAGGGAAGGCAGAAGATGGAAAACAGTTAAGGAAGCGTTCTCAAATCACTCAGGATTTGTTATGATGTAAGATTCATTACTTTCACAGATGCAATTTTTGATAGCTTGAATTCCACGATTCAGCAATTTCAGTGGAAAGAATTCGTAACAAGCCGTGGGAACTGCTGGATTTGCAGCAATTAAACACAGACATGGGAAGAGATGTTATGCTCTGCTCATGGTATTGTGCTAATCAAAGTCTTGCTAATATTATGCTTAAAATGATCATTTTTTTTTTTTTTGTGGAGCCATTAGCAAATGGAAGACCTGTGAGGAAAAAAAGTCATCTCCTTCCTTCTTTGGAGAGCTGTGCACCTCTGGGGTTTTGTCTCTACAGCATATTTGTGTCAACTGCCCCTCATAACCTCAATTTGTTTACTATTAATTTTTAATTTAAAGCAGCATAAGCTTCTGATTTCCCAGGACATTTCTCTAAGGGAAGGTTGAAACAACTCTTGAGATCTGAACATTTGCTCTTAGTGGTTTAAAGCAAAGCAAGTGGCAGCTGCTGATCACTCCAACTACTGCCACTTTGTCTGATGGATTAACCGTAACAAGACACTATTTTCTTCTCACGTGAATTTACTTCTTTTCAATTAGGTGACCAAAGACCAAAAAAAAAAAAAAAATACAACCAAGTATATTTCCACTGTCTCTCTCATAGCTCAGATGCAATAGCTGGATTATAGCTGCTGTCTGGAAACACAGCAAAACATAAGGCACCTTCTCCCGTGCTTGCGTGCCTGTGCTAACAGCGCTAAACCACTGGGCAAGGACAAGGGCAGCAGGAGGGGACAGAGGATGGCACAGGTTTTTGACTCGGAAACAGAGATTATGCTAAGCTCTCCAAACAGTATGTATCCTGGTGGGCAAAAATAACAAGAGAAAACAGTTATCAGCCAAAGCCTCCCAAGAAAGGGAAGGAACAACAGGAGAGAGCCCTGGTTTTCATGTGCAGATGCAGTAACCCTTTCTGACCTACAAATACCTGATCAGTTGAAATGACAACAAGCTGTGTGTCCTCTAGCTGGTATTTGTGACTGCAGTTTAAGGAACCAGTGCTGAGCCGAAAACAATAGGGGAAACAACAAAAACGTAACATAAAAACATAGGAAGAAAAATCGAATTAAACGTAGTTGCAGTTTCCAAATCACTAGGTCAGGATGAGTAGTAGGAAATTAGATTAATATGTGGTTGTGCAAAGGTTAAGAGTGGGACTTCTCTTCCCACACTTGAAGGGAAAAATAGAAAATGAAAAGATTTTTCCAGGTCAGGGTTTGTTTACAGTTATTAGGATTAAAAGTCCAGGCCTTATGGGAAAAATGCATCTCCAAGTGGATAGCTTCCCCTTTTTTTGGACCAGTTTAGTACGGCCTGCCATGGCTGCATCCACGACAACTCCAGAGCTGAAGCAGTTCTGGGAACAGATATGCCAGAGGGGAGAGACTGCCACTGGCCTTGATCTCCTCTGGGTCTTCATTAACTTCGGAAAACTACAAAATTTATTTCATGCACATACAAGAAGATGTACTCAGGCTTTTGGTGACTGACCTTCAGTCTCACGCTCTGTAATGCCATCACAAAGAGGGGTTTGTGCACTTTGCACAAACACTGGTGCAGCCAGCTGCTTTCTCAGCAGAGATTTCCAGATTGGGCATCCCCCGCCGCAATTTCCCTGTATACATGCTAAGTTTGCAGCCAGACGTGGTGAGGGTGGTCAGCCAGGGGACAGGGAAACCAGGATCCTCTTTTCCTAAGAGGGAACTTACCAACTGAAAAAATTAACAACTTCAGAAGCATAATTATTACCAACACAACCTCCTGGACATGTGCTAGATTTTATACCTCTTCAGAATTCCCTTTTACACTCATGTCCTAATTAGAATGGGATTTTATAGATGCATATATAGAGATGGTGTAGTATAAAGCACAAACTCTCCCCATCTCAGAGCAACGGATTTTTTTGATTCTGCTGTTTTTCCCTACAAAAGGACAGAAGGCCAACCCTACAGGGAGATTGCCCCCTGCCGTGGCAGCTGTACCTGGAACAATTCAACCCTCCCAAGCAGATAATGCTCAGAGCCCTCTGTGACCTCAAATGACGTTTCCAAATACCACAACCAAAATGCCAAGTGCTAGAGGCTTCAAGGAAAATGCTCCCAAACATATTGAGCACTGAACACTCTGTCCCCAGGGATTCCTTGTCGTATAAGCCCACACTGTCCTGCTGGGAGCTCACGTCGCATTCACAAATCAGAGCCTACGCGTCGGTGGCAATACTAAGCTGTAATATCTCATCTGCTAAATAATACCAAAATATGCCCCCTCCTTTTCCCAAAATGCAGTCAAGAGGGTGTAAAACAGGCAAAACTGCACACCCTCCTTTATCCTGACCTCTGCGACGGACACGCATCATGCAGCTACAGCATTTCCCAGGGGGAGTGATGGGAGAGTGCTGGCTGTGGCATTCCCAAAGAGCTCAGAAACATTCATCACGTTATTACCCAGAAACTGGTCTCCTTCTCCAGCCCAGGGCTGACTCATGCACCTCAGCTCAGGCTTTATGAACTACACAAGCCTGTGGCATTTGCCTTACAAGCAGCTTTCTGCAAGACTCTGCAGACACATTAATAACGCCTATCAGGAAGATTCTGCAGGTCTTTACACATCTGTAGGTCCCAAAAAGCTACTGCCACCCATGATCAGGTACTGGCCAACCCTGATCACGGTAACTGAACCGAACGTTGGTGACTCGGTTCCCAACAAAATCTGGTCCTTGTGCGATATTTTAAGCAACAAAACAGGTTTACCCCTATCTCCCAGCACTCAAATAACCAAAGGCAGATAGGTGCTGTTTCAAGTTCCAACGACAACACAGTTTGCTCCTTTAAAGTTTCATCTGATTGTCTTCATTTTCACACAGGGAAGAATGGAAAGGTTCTTGCAGCACTGGCAACAAGCTCTTAGTGCACTAAGTTATTTTTGCATCTAAGAAAAATATGAAAGGGTTTCCTCAAAAAAGCCCCACTGTCAATTTTTCATAAGAGGTGACTGGACACTGTGAGAAAGGCTTGCTTAGAATCATAGAATCATAGAATAGTTAGAGTTGGAAAGGACCTGAAAGACCACCAAGTTCCAAGCCCCCTGCCATGGTTGATGTTCACCAGCCACTCATGGAAAAAAAATATTTCATTAGTTTTTATGTTAAATCACAGTAAGTCCATTTGACAGAATGCAGAATAAAGAGGATACTTCCAAGGGTTTGGCAGGATTAGCCAAAGAAAAATTCCTAAGTACTGCACACTGAAAGGTATTTTGCTGTGCAAGAGCAGCCTCAAAAAAGGCTGACTTTGTCCAGTGTAAGAATCAGAAAATTATTTGTGGGTGTGATAAACATGCCAATTATCAATATCAGTGTCTGGAACCATGCTTCACACAAACTAGGAGAATTATTAAGTAGTGTCCAAACCAGATTGGTTTTTTTGCACACATTTCACTTCATGAGAACACGCAGCATGCACAATGCAAGGGGCAGTCAAGCAACAGAGCACAGGAGGGATGAGGTGCAGAGAGAGGAACACGAAGGTCTGAGCAGAAGGCAGGTGGCAGTACAAAGGAGAAGCCGCAGCATTATTACATATGTGGTCATCTCAACAGAATATAAAGCCACTGTGCTTACCCAGCTTATTTCCAAAAAGTCACTGTCCCCTGCCAGATTTATTTACTTCTTCAGTAAGAAATTTGGGAAGCACTCCCCGGTAGTGAACATTTCCATTTACTCACTCATGACTGGAAAATTGCTTTACTAACTCTACAGGTTCAGTGTTGAAAGTTGTTCTTCAAGGAGTCACTTTAATTTGCTGACAGGGCAAAGCATCCCACATCCATCTTTAAAGCTCTGAAAGCCTCTGGGAATGGCAGCCTTGACACTCAGAAGCACTGAGCGCTGTGCTTGGACACCCCTTTTTTGTACGGGCATTACACAGCTCCCCTTCTGACTCCAACTGTACACTCCAGTGGAGGCCGTGTGCTGACTGTGCTTCAGACTGCATGCATTCCTCAGCTCCCAGGCCATTCTGTTTGTTTTTCATCAGAAGCAACAGCCTGGAGCAATGGAAACTGTGGGAATTAGCTGCTGTGTGTGAAAACACCACTGAGGGTATCGCAGTGTTCAGGCATCTCAGACAATATAAATTCCTCCCCCATGGATGTCTGTTGCTAAATACCCCCAGCCCAGACATAGCACATACCCAGAAGGATCCCTGGAAGCACTGAAGTCGAGTGGGCTGTCCCCCTGAATGCAAATGGAAATTCTCTCTCTTACATGGAAAGGGAAAGTCAGAGCAGAGGAAGGGAGGAGGAAGGCTCTGAGCTGCTGGGATGCTGTGGGATTTAGGCTGCCTTACTTGGAAGGGAGCAAAACAAACCTCTAGCAATTATACTGGTGCAAAAACCAGTGTGTGCATCTCCTTGGCCTTATCCCTGTGAGGCAAGACTTTCACTCTACTACCCATTGTATCAAAAGCCTATCAACAATATATTAATGCTCATTTGGGGGAAGGGGGGGGGGGCATTGCTTTACCTCTCTCTTCCCTCCTCTGAACTCTCCTCCATCACGTAGCTGACACTGATTCCTCTCCACCTTCTCAGGGCTGAAAAGAGCCATCTCACTCTGCTTCTCCTCTTCTGTCGCTGCTCCAGCCATCCCCCTAACAACTTCGTACATCAGGAGCCCAGACTGGACCAGGCACCCATCTCTCACCCTGCCCGTGCTGCAGCTGGCCCCAGAATGCCTGGCCGATGCCTGCTCAGCTCCTTGCTCACCAGGGCTCATTCCAAGGGGTCAGGATTCCCCCAACATAAATCTGGCCTTAAGCTTCTCTACCGCGAGGAAAACTCAGGAAATAAATTTGGAGTTTGTGCAAAATCCCAGGGCACACAGAAAAGGAGGCAGTCTGCATCATGTTTCATTTTGTTTGGTCAGGATGCCCAGCAGGACATGGCCTGGGAAAGCAGAGGTGGATTTGCTCGTGCAGACAACAGTCGCCAATTCAAGTGAGAACTGCAGAGCTCCACAGGAACTCCAGCAGAACCAGTGATGCCCCAGTGGACTCCAAACCGTGCTCACCCAGCCAGCACCAGCTAGGCCAGTTGTACACTCACACTAGGAAGCACAAGTCTTCAGGAGATCGTGTGTTGTGCAACATTGAATAAATATTTTAAAAGCTAAAATGACTCGTTGAAATTCCTTGGCACCAGCGGAAAGGCAAGAATTTCCATCTGAACTTCAGTGTTCAACCCAGTTGAGCAGCCTGATAAAGACAAAAGCACTGTCTCAAGTGATTCCGAACCCGCTGTCAAAAAGCAACAGGAAAACACCCACACGCACTGCTCCCTCAGGAATTAACCTAAAAGATTTCAACGTGGTCGTCTGCTGGGAACAATGTTGTGACGAACTAGATAACCCACATTGCTGCTGCTGCTCGCTGTATAATAGCCCGTTATCTTCTGATTCCTAAAAATGCTATACATTTTTATAATTCACTATTGTAATCTCTTGAAAATAATACTACAGGCTTTTCACCTTCAACTACATATAAAAGTCATACCATAGGATGCCATAGTGCGTGATAATACTTCAAATAAATCCGAATTGTATTTTATTTAAGCTTAAATGCAATCCCCATAAAAGAAGAGACAACTGGTAGCGACTTCAAAGTTAACTGCTTGAGCAAAAGGATTCATAAACTTATGTTAAATTAGATTTCTCGTTGCTCAGAGAAACAGAACATTTGCTTGAGATCCTGGGGAAACTGTAAGTTTGGACAGATACATTAAGGTACAAAACCCTCAGCAATGCCCACATCTACCTGATAAACAGAATCACAGAATCTTCATGGTTGGAAGGGACCTTTGAGATCATTGAGTCCAACCACACACACACATAAAAACCCAGTCCAGAGGCACCATCACTGCCCTACTCCTGCTGGCCATGCTATTCCAGATACAAGCCAGGATGCTGGTGGCCTTCTTGGCCACCTGGGCACACTGCTGGCTCATGGGCTGTCCACCAATACCCCCAGGTCCTTTTCTGCCAGGCAGCTCCAGCCACTCTGCCCCCAGCCTGGAGCGCTGCAGGGGCTTGGTGGGACCCAAGGGCAGGACCCGGCACTTGGCCTTGTTGAACCTCATCCCATTGGCCTTGGCCCATCCATCCAGCCTGTTCAGATCCCTCTGTAGAGCCTCTCTACCCTCAAGCAGATCAACACTCCCACCTAGCTTGGTGTCACCTGCGAACTTACTGAGGATGTACTCAACCCCCTTATCCAGATCATCAATAAAGATACTAAACAAGACTGGCCCCAAAACTGAGCCCCGGAGGGACACCACTGGTGACCGGACGCCAACAACATGAGCAGCACCTTCCCATTTAACTTCAATAGCATCTCAGCACGGGCACCAAGAATTACTTTTTGCTGTCCAAGTCATGCCACAAAGCTCTAGCATCATGACAAGAGTTTGAGACTCCTTGGTAGCACACTCTCAGACTGCACGTGTGAAGTATGGAAAATGACAGAAAGAACTGCATTTTATTGAATGGTACGGAAGCCAGTGCTGGAAAACATTGAGACAACTCAAAATTGGAGGCACCATAGGTGATAGACAACTCTTCTGCAAGCCTCCTCTGCCAGAGACTGAAGCTGTACCATGTCCTGTGTCCTCCTGGACAAGCAAAACAGAATCACCGTCCCTTGGTCAGTATCTCAAAGAGGTTCCACATGCAAAAACTAACATTTCCATCCACAACCTGAGCAACCCACCCACCTGCCGAGGTCCACTAGTGACTTGTGCTGCTGTCTGCCGAACGGCAGGGATTCCAACAGTGAAGCAGCAAAACATCAACAGGCTGCTGGCTAGCAGAGCTTCCATGGGCAGCTGCTGACCCAAGGGTGCACTGCTCTTTGACATCCCTTGCAAAACAAAGTTTATCCATTCTCTGGCCATGTGTAAATGAGCGTTTTCCCATCCAAATTTTTCATAAACAACAGATGGACACTATTTTTCTTAATTGTTCATCCAGGAAATGCAGACTAACAGTACCTCTTGGGTTTCAGTAGGCAAAGTAACAAGAGGACAGATAGCTAAAGGAACAGTTTGAAATTCTTGTTTTTCTCCACTGAGAGCACTAGCGGAACAATGGTATCAGGCATTATGAAAATATTTTTTAAAAGCTCTGACAGCCTTTCAAAAGAAATGTAGTACATCATTCTTCTTCTGACTCTGACTTGACTTTATGTACATTACTGAAATATTTAATGTTTACTCTCAATCTCGGAATTTTCACAAAAAACCTTATTAGAAGGAACCCATAAATGTCAGTGAGGGATTCAGAAATATGCAGTGGACTATACTAAGTAGCAAACCATGAGATTTTAATCAACTTTTGCATTCGAGTGCATGCATATTTTGATGTCTTTAGAAATGCATGTGAACTACTTCTGTCCTCATACGCTACAGGAAATATGAACTGTGAACACAAGTCAGAAGACATAATACTATCAACACAGACAGACAATTTTATCTCTTCACCTCTTCTAAGTTCAATCTAGCAAGTTATTAACTGCCAAGCTCTTCAGAGGTAAAAGCACAGTTGATGCTCTGGACACTTTTTAATAGCCTAAAGGAGCAACCATTTATCTAAACAGAAACTAAGAGGATTCTGGCTTAACCTTTATTTCCCAAGCTTCCTGGGTTCACTGTTTTCTTGAACGGAACAAGTTCAACTAATCAAAATAGCAGACCCACAACAATACTGTCTCCCCATTACTGAGAATTTTTAAGTGATTTGTTTCAGTCACTGATGTTTCAAGAATAAAAGAAAAATTGTATTTTTAACATATGTTTATTACATTTTTGGAAGGAGAAAGCAAATCATTTTGCACAGGCAGATTTATAGATAATTCAATCTTCCATCTTGGCTTGCTCTATGCTGACTCCAAGTTCTCCGGCGAGCTAGGAATTACATTACCTCCTAGGTTTTAGGTCCCAGGGCTCCAATTACAAGAGTGGGCTTTTTCTGGCTTTCACAATTTCCTAGCTTCTTCTAGGAACAAAGGCTCATTCCATGCTGACCCTCCTCAAACAGTTTTTTCCACCAGATTTATTAGTTCTATTCCAGTTGTCTTTCAGTCTCCAGCTAGTGACTGGAGTGTGTTTCTCCTTGGGCATATATATTTAGGGGTTTCTGCATGAGTAACCAGCACACAAACTGGTCTAAGAGCATCCGTGCTTCGGACATAGCAAAGACTTAAGCACACAAACACCACATCCACATATCCTGTAACACAGACCAGCAAAAACCTAAGCATAGAGATCATTACCCTGAAATACTCCCAAGAACACACCTTGCCCAAGGACACGCTGCCAGGACAATTTCAGCCTCCTGTGCTGTACGCAGTCTAACAATGTCTAAGCTCTTTTATCAGTTTAAAATGGCATTAAGGAGCAAGGGCATATGCTCACTATCTTTTGTGACTAATGTTACACAAGTAGGCAACGTTTTTTCATATTTCTACTTATTTAACACAGAATTTTGAAAAAGAGCAGTGGTGGGTGAAGAGAGAGGGGTCTGGGACTACTCTTGTTCCCAAGATCCCTGCTCCCATCCCCGAAACAGATAATCAGTCAACCTCACGCCTTTCTTCCCATCTGCCTCTAACTCTCAGCTGGTCAGAAGCTCCTCAGGAATATAATTATTTTAGTATCTAGAATTAGCCAGATGGGTAAAAGAATATATAGTGTCTGCCACACAGAATTGCCATTTAAAGAGGGAGTGTAAGAGGTTACCATGAAGAACTGCTTTGAGAAGGGCCAGGGACACCAGGGTAGGGTTCGTGAGTGTGGAGTTTCCCAGTGCAAACATGCATACAATTTTGGAGGGTTACCATGTTTTATGCATAAAGCCATTCATTTTTCTCAACAAGCAATCGTGCACGTTGGCACCTACCCAAAGACAAAAGTGACCATACCCAAGTCATCTTCCAGGAGAAGCATGATTTATAACGCTTCCCCCCAAAGGCTTAGTAACCAACTCTTGCCTGACCACCAGTCGTGCAAATTGGGCTCCATGCCATCCTTTGCAAGGGCAAAGCCCACCTGGTGTGGAAACGAAAGGCCATGGTGCACTCAAACCTTCTAATTCTCTGCAGAAACGTGCTACATTTCATAATCCCAGCGTTAAAAACACCTCCCCAGACAGTTTTGGGCCCAGTACGGGGCTTCTGCAAACCACTGCTCGATCACGCACTTGGCTATTTACAGCAGTGCCTTAAAGTTAGCGCAGGCCGTGGGTAAGTGTCTCTGAAGGGTCTTTCTCTCTCTTTTAATAAATCTTTAATAACCCTTCAGTAAATCTTTTTAGCTCTTTTATAATAAATCTCTTAATGAGTAAGTCTGAGCGTACAAGGCTCAACAGACTGGAAAATCCCAGCTTATACTGTGATTTCCTCCTGCCACACCTTATGGCAAATCCTTTACTGGTGAGGGTACCTAATGCCCTGATCGGCGCCAGGGCTTCACGATGCATGGCACCACACACAGAATCATGAAATGGTATGGGGTTGGAAGGGACCTCTGGAGATCATCCAGTCCAACCCCCTGCCAAAGCAGGTCCACCCAGAGCAGGTCCCACAGGAACGTGTCCAGGGGGGGTTTGAATGTCTCCAGAGAAGGAGACTCCACCACCTCCCTGGGCAGCCTCTGCCAGGGCTCTGCCACCCTCAAAGTGAAGAAGTTCCTCCTCATCTTTAGGTGGAGCTTCTTATAGTCAAGTTTGTGCCCATTTCCTCTTGTCCTGTCCCTGGGCATCACTGACAAAAGACCGGCCCCATCCTCCTGACACCCTCCCTTGAAGTATTTATAAGCCTTGATCAGATGCCCCCTCAGCCTTCTCTTCTCCAGTCTCAAAAGACCCAAGTCCCTCAGCCTCTCCTCATGAGGGAGATGCTCCAGGCCCCTCATCATCTTTGTAGCCCTCTGCTGTCCCCTCTCCAGCAGTTCCCTGTCCTTCTGGAACTGGGGAGCCCAGAACTGGACCCAGTGCTCCAGATGGCTCTAACAGGTATTTCAGTGTTTTTGATAACAAAATTCATGCCGTGCACAATGCTCTACGCAATAATCTCTGAAGGTAAAACAGGGCTGGCTTTTTGGTTCCTGTGAGTGTGTGCCATCTGAAACGGGACGTGCTCCCGATACAGCTTGCGGGGGGAGGGCACTCAGCATCAGAAGGCAGCAGTGTTTGGCCAACACAATTCACCTAAGGTAAGCGGGACAGCCTTCAGGCCTCCTCGCCTGCTGATGATGGAGAACTATAGTTGTACGCCATGTCAACAGCAAACGTCAACACCTTGGCGCCTACAGTAACTTTACTTTTTACTCCGGGTTAATACCACAGCACTGAAACACTGAGCAACTCAAAACCATGGCTTTATCTGGCTAACAGTATCAGCAAGGGTTATCTCGCTGCAAAGTAAAAAAGTGTAAACCAACTGGTTGTCAATACCACCTTCAGCAGTGCTCCACCAACTGTGCAAACTCTCCTCTGTGGGCGCCTGCCCCTTTCACTGCTCGACACATACAAGGTCCTTCAGCAGAGAAAGCCTGAAAATCCAAGTAGACCCACAAGGGCTGCACGAGGATGTAGCTGTCTGATGGCAAGTTTCAGCAACAGCACAAAGGCAATTTAAACAAGATTCATGGCGATCGCACAAACTGCAGAAGAGCTGAGAACCTCAAGGCCACCAGTGGCAATAGTTTGGCTGCATTGATTTTCCCAGGAAAAAATTGAGAGCAAGGGGAAGAAGATCCAAGACAAGCCACTGGCCCAGGGCCATCATTCAAGGCAGCAGAGGACACCAACACAGGGGAGCTAAAAGGCAGTGTCATGAGGGAGAGAGTCCTCAGTTCTTGCTGGATCTCGGTGAGAGTAAGGACTCCCTGCTTGGGGGACTGGACAGACAACTACTTTATTGACCCGCATGTTTTGTTCATTTAGTATCCAATAACAATCATTTAAGGCCCAAAATGTATCCTTCCAGGATCCATATTTCACCATCTAAGAATTGGCTTCAGCATTCACAAGTGCTTAGAGCAGAAGCACGTGCATCTATACCATTTTTCTCCCAAACCTTGAGCATTCTTGTTTCCCAGGCAGTGCAGATCAGGAAGATCTTGAAGCCTTCCCTTTAATTGCTACCCCTTATTCACCAGGACACTTACACAACTGAAGTAGTGTCCTCTTCACTTGGTTCTTCTAAAAAGCAGCTTCTGAAGATGACCAAGATCTAAAGAGTACCATAAAAACTCCGAGCAGCATCATATAATTTATTGCCTGTGCTTCCAAATTTTCTTCCCTCCAATTCCCAAAACAAATCCAATGAAATGTGTCCAAGATTTCTGAGACGTCAGAGTGATGTTAGCTGCCTGCTATTCTTGGAAACACCTTTGCCTAGAGTCTCCCAGTTAATCCATCAGTAATGATGTGAATCTAATCACTCTGCCATGAATCGTTGAGCTGATAGGCTACATTAGCTAGGAAGTACTGGGAGCAGCTGTTTATTTTAGTGCTATTTGAAGTAATTAGGTAGCTACAGCACTATATCTCCTGGGGAAAAAGAAAAATGAGAAAACAAAAGAAAAAGAGAGCCAGCTCAGAGTGGGAAATATTTGTGCATGAATGCCCTTTTTCTTCTGCTCCCTGACTTTAAAGGAACATAATATTAATCTTTGGCTGAGCCTCATGGGATTTACTGATATGATTTCATAATCACAGAATCATAGAATGGTTTGGGTTGGAAGGGACCATAAAGATCATCGAGTTCCAACCCCCCTGCCCTGGGCAGGGACACCTCCCACCAGACCAGGTTGCTCCAAGCCCCATCCAGCCTGGCCTTGAACCCCTCCAGGGATGGGGCAGCCACAGCTTTTCTGGGCAACCTCTTCCAGTGTCTCACCACCCTCACAGGAAAGAATTTCTTCCTGAGATCTCACCTAAACCTCCCCTCTTTCAGTTTAAAACTGTTACCCCTCGTCCTATCACTACACTCCCTGATCAAGAGTCCCTCCCCAGCTCTCCTGTAGCCCCTTCAGATACTGGAAGGCTGCTATGAGGTCTCCCCGGAGCCTTCTCTTCTCCAGGCTGAACAACCAGCTCTCTCAGCCTGTCCTCACAGGAGAGGTGCTCCAGTCCTCTAATTATTTTCGTGGCCCTCCTCTGGACCCATTCCAACAGGTCCATGTCAGTCCCATCTACCCTTGAACCCAGGGTGCTGCCCACCAGAGTGTACCCACGTGTACCCACGGAGCTGTATGTTCTCCTCACTCCCCTGGGGCTGTGTGTCCAGAGGGAAGTTCTCCCACTCCAAGTTTGCGTTTCTGCTTTTGGATTCTCTGTTGGGAATTGAACTCTGCCGTGCAACAGGTTCAGCAGGAGCCAGGCCCAACGACAGCATTCTCTGCTTTTCCTGAGATAGCATTATTAACCAGAACATTAAAACAAGAAAATAACAAAACCAAGAGCTATGAGTAGTTCCCTGTAGAACTTTTGCAAAAGATGATTAAATTAACCTCAGTTTAAGAATTATGGTTCTGATACAGGATCTGGAACGCTTTTACCCTAACCACTGACTATTTAAAAGTTTAATAGCAGAATGGGAAAAGAAGAAAAATCTAACAACTTCTGAGGTGTCCAGAGGCTGCTTGGGGCCAGACTTCCAAATATTCCCAGAGTTACGCAGTTATTAAGGCCAAGTGTCACAACAAACACTTAACATTCAATAACCTTTAGTGAGGTTCAGTGTGGGCGCACTTCTCTTTGAAAAGAAGAGTGAATCAGCCCTATTCAACACAAGCTGGTTTGAAATACATTAATACCAGGTGGAACATTTCATTCTTATTATTAAAAATGTGATATGCTTATTATTCAATATGCAATACAAGAAAGGCTTTACTGAAATAGCTGCATGTGTCAAAAACGCATCCCAGGTAAAGACTCTATCTGTATTTACACAGAACAATCAGTCAGAGAAATGCAGTAACCAGAGTGCACAGCATCTCCCTTGTGCACGCACGATTCTGTGCAAAATGGGAAGCCTAGCTTTTTCCCAGCACTAATAGAAAGAGTGTGACAATGAGTTATTAGCAGTGTTTCTGGACTGAGAATGGGTATTTCTATTCCAGTCAAAAATATAATTTCAAATTTACCCTCTACCCTTTCAAAAGCCTGCAGATGGTTGCTACGACCCTCGCAGACACCGCTGCGCCTTGGCTTGCCAACCTGCACCGCGCCAGGAGTCACCGAAGTCAGCAGGACACGTCCAGCTCCAGAATTAAGATGCATCAGTGCTGAGCAGAGAAAGCCTAGAGTTTGGGATTTGTCAGAGACCTTGCTTCTGAAGATGCTTAGCAGAATGGCTGCTCTCATGAGGCTGGGCGCAGAGAAACCGTACCTCCAGGATCTCCTGGAGTGGCCTAGATATAGAAAATCCTAAAAGATACAGATCTGGAAAGTAACGGTCTGTTCTGGCATTCCATTTTGGCACGCGGACTGGTGCACTGTGAGCCCATGTTGCTTTCCTTCCTACTCCTGGTCACTAGCCTAAACTCTGTGGCAATTATGAAGCAGTGTGCATGCTACAGTTTGGGAGCCCCCATGCTCTTCTGCACTCACCCTCAACGCAGAGGAAGAGGTGGGAAAGTTGCACGTTAAGGCTGAGAGGACAGACACGTTGCACATGGAAAGAAAATCTGATGTGTATTGTACTAGGGGTGAATTTCCTAATCCCACAGTTTAAAGCTCATTTTCAAATCTCTGAGAGCCTGCAAGGAGAGGAGAGGACAGTTCCCTGTTCTCCTAGAGAGGAGATACAGTCTGTTCAATTGTAGAAACAGGTACTTTCCAAGAGGATGCAAGGGATGATTGCAATTGATGAAAACACAACGCAAAGACCATGCGTAATTTTCCATCTGACTACTGGTCACAATACAACACAACAGTTCAGCTTATAAATAGATGTGCACAAATACAGAAAAATAATTTGAATTAATTTAGCAGTTTTATGGTATTTACACGTATAATTTTCAAGAATTCATGTTGATACAATCTGATTCTATAATTTTTTCTTTGTACTTTTTAAAATTATTGTATGTATATTCCACTAACTCCTTCCACCTATTGCATAGCTGAACTACTGGCTGTAGTAGCAGTCTCATGTGGGACACTGAATGAATTAAATAGACTTCTTATCCAATGCAGAAACAAAAATAGAATATGAAAATATTTTTTGGCTTTTTTCAAAATTATCTCAGCAGACCCCACTCAAAAAGACTGCCGTGAAAAATACATAGAAATCCAATCTCTTCTTCAAAACATCCTCCTAATGCACAGTCCAGACAGACAGACAAACTGTGCCAAGCACATTGTCTCCATTTTCCCCCAATATTTTTTTTTTTTCCAAGCAAAGAACTGTACTCCATGAAAAATGCCATTTATAAAGCAAGACGTCTTCTTGCCATGGGCTGCCAGAACTGGCAACAGGCACAGAGAATGCAAACTTTCAGAGAGAGATGAGTAAGGAGCAAAACACGGCCGTGACTGCGTGTGAGCACACCTGCTCATCACACCCACTGCACGTCCAGCAGCTCCACGAGCTCCGCTGCGTATTTCTACACCCACCTTGGGAGCATCATTAACATGGGCCAAGGCTCAGAGTGCTCTGGGAAAACTCAAAAAAGTCCAACTTGCTGTTAAACAGCAAGGGGAAAGGCTGGCTGGGGCGTACAATAGGCTGCTGTCAAAAACTCATTAGCAGGGTGACCCTAGAAGGAGGCAGCATCAGTTTGCCCTTGCTGAGGGTGGGCAGCATTCCAGCCTTGCCCTGCTAGGGCTGCCCTAAAACAACTTCCCAAGCCCCCTGTGGCCACCAAAGCGTGAGGCTGCAGAGGGCAGCACTGCCACGCACGTGGCTTGTGTTACCCGGCACGGTACTCACAGGCAACACAAAGGAAATATTCACTTTATGAACCTCCTGGCTGCATAGATCATAAAATTACCTTGATTTTAAGGTCCCTCTGTAAAACAGTGGACTCTTACCGGTATCAGACTTTGTACATGCTGACACCATAAAGTTTTCACTTCACAGTGAAAGCTGGGACAGAATCACAGAATCACAGGATCTTCATGGTTGGAAGGGACCTTTGAGATCATCGAGTCCAACCACACACCAAACCCCAACCAAACAAAAACAAAAAATCCCCAACCCAACAACCCTGAGCACTAGAGCGTGCCCTCAAGTGCCACGTCTACACGCTTCTGAAATCCCTCCCGGGATGGTGACTCCACCACCTCCCTGGGCAGGCCCTTCCAGTGCCTCACCACCCTCTCAGGAAAGTCATTCTTCCTAAGATCTCATCTAAACCTCCCCTGCCCCACCTTCAGACCATTGCCTCTGCTCCTCTCATGATTCCCTTGGGAGAAGAGGCCAACCCCCACCTCTCTCCACCCTCCTGTCAGGGAGCTGGAGAGGGCAAGGAGGTCTCCCCTCAGCCTCCTCTTCTCCAAACTCAACAGGCCCAGTTCCCTCAGCCTCTCCTCGTAGGACTTGTTCTCCAGACCCCTCCCCAGCTTGGTGGCTCTCCTCTGGACACGCTCCAGCCCCTCAATGTCCTTCTTGTGGGGAGGGGCCCAGAACTGAACCCAGCCCTCCAGGGGAGGCCTCACCAGTGCCCAGTCCAGAGGCACCATCACTGCCCTGCTCCTGCTGGCCACGCTG
>JAHSPV010068885.1:618-12420 GCA_033628465.1 Calidris alpina | reverse complement strand
GGTACACCATGGGGCCATGAGGACACCGTTGGGACACCACTGGGACATCATGGGGACAGCTTGGGGACACCACTGGGACACCATGGGGACACCTTGGGGAAACCGTGGGGACATCATGGGTACACCATGGGGACATGAGGACACCGTTGGGACACCATGGGGACACCTTGGGGACAGAATAGGGACATCATGGGGACATCATGGGGACATCATGGGCATACCATGGGGCCGTGAGGACACCGTTGGGACACCATGTGGACACCATTGGGACATCATGGGGACACCATGCAGACATCATGGGTACACCATGAGGCCATGAGGACACCGTTGGGACAGCATAGGGACAACATGCGGACATCATGGGTACACCATGGGGACATCATGGGTCCACCATGGGGACATGAGGACACCAATGGGAAACGATGGGGACACCATGGTGTGACCATGGGTACACCATGGGGCCATGAGGACACAGTTGACACACCATGGGGACACCTTGGGGACAGCATGGGGACACCATGATGACATCATGTGTACACCATGGGGACATTAGGACGCCGTTGGGACACCATGGGGATACCATGGGGACAGCATGGGGACACCATGATGACATCATGGGTACACCATAGGGACATGAGGACAGCACTGGGACACCATGGGGACACCATGGAGAGATCATGGGGACACCATGCGGATATCATGGGTACACCATGGGGCCACGAGGACACAGTTGGGACACCATGGGGACACCTTGGGGACATCATGGGAACACCATACTGACATCATGGGTAAACCATGGGGACATGGGTACACCTCTGGGACACCATGGGGACACCATGGGGACATCATGGGGACACCATGCAGACATCATGGGTACAAAAGGGGGCATGAGGACACCACTGGGACACCGTGGAGACACCTTGGGGACATCATGGGTACACAATGGGCCATGAGGACACCGTTGAGACACCACTGGGACACCATGGCGACACCTTGGGGACAACACTGGGACACCATGGGGACACCATGTGGCCATGAGGACACAGTTGGGAAACCACTGGGACACCATGGGGACACCTTGGGGACAGCATGGGGACATGATGGGTACATCACGGGTACACCATGGGGACATGAGGACACCACTGGGACACCATGGGGACACCATGGGGACATCATGGGTACACCATGGGGACATGAGGACACAGTTGGGACACCACTGGGACACAGTGGGGACACCATGGGGCCATGAGGACACAGATGGGACACCATGGGGACACCATGGGGAAACCATGCGGACATCATGGGTACACCATGGGGAAATGAGGACACTACTGGGACACCATGGGGACACCATGGGGACGTCATGGGGACACCATGCGGAAATCATGGGTACACCATGGGGCCATGAGGACACCATTGGGACACCATGGGGACACCCTGGGGACATCATGGGTACACCATGGGGCCATGAGGACACAGTTGCTACACTATGGGAACACCATGGGTACACCATGGGGACACCAGGGGCCATCATGGGGACAGCATGCGAACATCTCGGGGACACCATAGGGCCATGAGGACACAGGTGGGACACCATGCGGACACCTTGGGGACAGTATGGGAATATCATGAGGACATCATGGGTACATCATGGGGACATGAGGAAACCTTTGGGACACCACTGGGACACCATGGGGAAAGCATGGGGACATCATGGGGACATCATGGACATACCATGGGGCCATGAGGACACCGTTGGGACACCATGTGGACACAATGGGGACACCATGGGCACATGATAGGGACACCATGCGGACATCATGGGTACACCATGGGGCCATGAGGACACCGTTGGGACAGCATAGGGACACCATGCAGACATCATGGGTACACCATGGGGACATGAGGACACCACTGGGACACCATGGGGACACAATGTGGAGACCATGGGTACACCATGGGGCCATGAGGACACAGTTGGGACACCATGGGGACACCTTGGGGACAGTATGGGGACACAATGGGGCCATGAGGACACAGTAGGGACACCACTGGGAAACCATGGGGACAGCATGGGGACATGATGGGGACATCATGGTTACACCATGGGGCCATGAGGACACCGTTGGGACACCATGGGGACACCTTGGGGACAGAATGGGGATACCATGATGACATCATGGGTACACCATGGGGAAATGAGGACACCGTTGGGACACCACTGGGACATCATGGGGACACCTTGGGGACATCCTGCGGACACCATGGGGACATCATGGGTACACCATGGGGACATGAGGACACCACTGGGACACCATGGGGACACCTTGGGGACAGAATGGGTACACCATGCGGCTATGAGGACACCGTTCGGACGCCATGGGGACACCATGGGAACATCATGAGTATACAATGGGGACATGAGGACAACACTGGGACACCATGGGGACACCATGGGGACATCATGGGTACACCATGGGGACATGAGGACACAATTGGGACACCACTGGGACACCATGGGGACACCTTGGGGACAGCATGGGGACATCATGGGTACACCATGGGGCCATGAGGACACAGTTGGGACACCATGGGGACACCTTGGGGACAGCATGGGGACACAATGGGGACATCATGGGTACACCATGAGCCCATGAGGACACCGTTGGGACAGCATGGGGACATCATTGGTACACCATGAGCCCATGAGGACACCGTTGGGACAGCATGGGGACACCATGCGGACATCATAGGTACTCCATGGGGACATGAGGACACAGTTGAGACACCATGGGAAAACCTTGGGGACACCATGGGGCCATGAGGACACAGTTGGGACACCATGGGGACACCTTGGGGACAGTATGGGGACACAATGGGGCCATGAGGACACAGTAGGGACAACACTGGGAAACCATGGGGACAGCATGGGGACGTCATGGGGACATCATGGTTACACCATGGGGCCATGAGGACACCGTTGGGACACCATGGGGACACCTTGGGGACAGAATGGGGATACCATGATGACATCATGGGTACACCATGGGGACATGAGGACACCGTTGGGACACCACTGGGACATCATGGGGACACCTTGGGGACATCCTGGGGACACCATGGGGACATCATGGGTACACCATGGGGACATGAGGACACCAATGGGAAACGATGGGGACACCATGGTGTGACCATGGGTACACCATGGGGCCATGAGGACACAGTTGACACACCATGGGGACACCTTGGGGACAGCATGGGGACACCATGATGACANTGGTTACACCATGGGGCCATGAGGACACCGTTGGGACACCATGGGGACACCTTGGGGACAGAATGGGGATACCATGATGACATCATGGGTACACCATGGGGACATGAGGACACCGTTGGGACACCACTGGGACATCATGGGGACACCTTGGGGACATCCTGGGGACACCATGGGGACATCATGGGTACACCATGGGGACATGAGGACACCACTGGGATACCATGGGGACACCATGGGGACATCATTGGAACCCCATGCGGATATCATGGGTACACCATGGGGACATGAGGACACCACTGGGATACCATGGGGACACCATGGGGACATCATGGGTACACCATGGGGCCATGAGGACACCGTTGGGACACCATGGGGACAGCTTGGGGACAGCATGGGGACACCATGATGACGTCATGGGTACACCATGGGGACATTAGGACCCCGGTTGGGACACAATGGGGACACCATGGGGACACCATGGGGACATGAGGACACCACTGGTACAGCATGGGGACACCATGGGGACATCATGGGGACACCATGGGGCCATGAGGACACAGCTGGGATACCAAGGGGACACCATGGAGACACCATGGGGATATCATGGGGACACCGTGCGGACATCATGAGTACACCATGGGGACGTGAGGACACCGCTGGGACACCACTGGGACATCATGGGGACACCTTGGGGACAGCCTGGGGACACCATGGGGACATCATGGGTACACCATGAGCCCATGAGGACACCGTTGGGACAGCATGGGGACATCATTGGTACACCATGAGCCCATGAGGACACCGTTGGGACAGCATGGGGACACCTTGCGGACATCATAGGTACTCCATGGGGACATGAGGATACAGTTGAGACACCATGGGAACACCTTGGGGACACCATGGGGCCTTGAGGACACAGTTGGGACACCATGGGGACACCTTGGTGACACCATGGGGACACCATGGGGAAACCGTGCGGACGTCACGGGTACACCATGGGGAAATGAGGACACCACTGGGACACCATGGGGACACCATGGGGACGTCATGGGGACAACATGCGGAAATCATGGGTACACCATGGGGCCATGAGGACACCATTGGGACACGATGGGAACACCATGGGGACATCATGGGTACACCATGGGGCCATGAGGACACAGTTGCTACACTATGGGAACACCATGGGGACACCATGCGGACACCAGGGGACATCATGGGGACCATGCGAACATCTCGGGGACACCATAGGGCCGTGAGGGCACAGGTGGGACACCATGCGGACACCTTGGGGACACATGGGTACACCATGGGGCCATGAGGACACAGTTGTGACACCATGGGGACACCTTGGGGACAGTATGGGAACATCATGAGGACATCATGGGTACACCATGGGGACATGAGGAAACCTTTGGGACACCATGGGGACACCATGGGCACATGATAGGGACACCATGCGGACATCATGGGTAAACCATGGGGCCATGAGGACACCGTTGGGACAGCATAGGGACACCATGCAGACATCATGGATACACCATGGAGACATGAGGACACCACAGGGACACCATGGGGACACAATGTGGAGACCATGGGTACACCATGGGGCCATGAGGACACAGTTGGGACACCATGGGGACACTTTGGGGACAGCATGGGGACACCATGATGACATCATGGGTACACCATGGGGCCATGAGGACACAGTTGGGACACCATGGGGACACCTTGGTGTCAGCATGGGGACACCATACGGACATTATGGGTAAACCATGGGGACATGAGGACACCACTGGGACACCATGGGGACACCATGGGGACATCATGGGGACACCATGAAGATATCATGGGTACACCATGGGGACATGAGGACACCACTGGGACACCATGAAGACACCATAGGGACATCATGGGTACACCATGGGGCCATGAGGACACCGTTGGGATACCACTGGGACACCATGGCGACACCTTGGGGACACCGCTGGGACACCATGGGGACACCATGGGGACATGAGGACATAGTTGGGAAACCACTGGGACACCATGGGGACACCTTGGGGACAGCATGGGGACACCATGGGGACATCACGGGTACACCATGGGGCCCTGAGGACACAGTTGGGACATTATGGGGACACCTTGGGGACAGCATGGGGATACCATTGGTACATCACGGGTACACCATGGGGACATGAGGACACCACTGGGACACCATGGGAACACCTCGGGGACAGCATGGAGACATCATGGGTATACCATGGGGACATGAGGACACCGTCGGGACACCACTGGGACATCATGGGGACACCTTGGGGACAGCCTGGGGACACCATGGGGACATCATGGGGACACCATGTGGACAGGAGGACACCACTGGGACACTATGGGGACACCATGGGGACATCATGGGAACCCAATGCGGATATCATACGTACACCATGGGGACATGAGGACACCACTGGGATACCATGGGGACACCATGGGGACATCATGGGTACACCATGGGGCTATGAGGACACCGTTGGGACACCATGGGGACACCATGGGGAAATCATGGGTACACCATGGGGACATGAGGACACCACTGGGAAGCCATGGTGACACCATGCGGACATCACAGGTACACCATGGGGCCATAAGGACACCGTTGGGACACCACTGGGACACCATGGCGACACCTTAGGGACAACACGGGGACCCCATGGGGACACCATGGGGCCATGAGGACACCACTGGGACACCATGGGGACACCATGGGGACATCATGGGTACACCATTGGGACATGAGGACACAATTGGGACACCACTGGGACACCATGGGGACACCTTGGGGAGAGCATTGTGACATCATGGGGACATGAGGACACCACTGGGACACCATGGGGACACCATGGGGACATCATGGGTAAACCATGCGGACATGAGGACACAGTTGGGACACTATGGGGTCACCTTGGGGATATCAGGGGGACAGCATTGGGACACCATGGGGTCATCATGGGTACACCATGATACCATGAGGACACCACTGGGACACAATGGGGACACCTTGGAGACACCACGGGGACACCATGGGGACATCATGGGGACACCATGCGAACATCATGGGGAAACCATAGGGCCATGAGGACACCACTGGGACACCA
This sequence comes from Calidris alpina, assembly GCA_033628465.1. Lineage (NCBI taxonomy): Eukaryota > Metazoa > Chordata > Aves > Charadriiformes > Scolopacidae > Calidris > Calidris alpina. The sequence continues at coordinate 5,991 of JAHSPV010068885.1, read as the reverse complement.
TGGGACACCTTGGGGACAGCATGGGGACACCATGGGGCTATGAGGACACCGTTGGGACACCACTGGGACACAATGGGGACAGCATGGGGACATCATGGGGACATCATGGGTACACCATTGGGCCATGAGGACACCGTTGGGACACCATGGCGACACCTTGGGGACAAAATGGCGACACCATGCGGACATCATGGGTTCACCATGGGGACATGAGGACACAACTGGGACACCATGGGGACACCATGGGGAGATCATGAGTACACCATGGGGCCATGAGGACACAGATGGGACAGCATGGGGACACCTTGGGGACAGCATGGGGACACCATGAGGCTATGAGGACAACGTTGGGACACCAATGGGACACCATGGGGACACCTTGGGGACAGCATGGGGACACCATGCAGATATCATGGGTAGACCATGGGGACATGAGCACACCACTGGGACACTATGGGGACACCATGTGGACATCATGGGTACACCATGGGGCCATGAGGACACAGTTGGGACACCATGGGGACACCTTGGGGACACCATGGGGACACCATGATGAAATCATGAGTACACCATTGGGACATGATGACACCGTTGGGACACCAGTGGGACATCATGGGGAAACCTTGGGGACACCATGGGGACACCTTGGGGACACCATGGAGACACCATGGGTACACCATGGGGACATGAGGACACCACTGGGACACCATGAGGACTATATGGGGTCAGCATGGGGACACCATGCGGACACCATGGGTACACGATGGAGAAATGAGGACACCACCGGGACACCATGGGGACACCATGGGAAAATCATGGGTACACCATGGGGCTATGAGGACACAGGTAGGACACCATGCGGACACCTTGGGGACAGCATGGGTACACCATGGGGCCATGAGGACACAGTTGGGACACCATGGGGACACCTTGAGGACAGTATGGGAACATAATGAGGACATCATGGGTATACCATGTGGACATGAGGAAACCTTTGGGACACCGCTGGTACACCATGGGGGCAGCATGGGGACATCATGGGGACATCATGGGCATACCATGGGGCCATGAGGACACCGTTGGGACACCATGGGGACACCATGGGGACACCATGGGGACATGATAGGGACACCAAGCGGACATCATGGGAACACCATGGGGCCATGAGGACACCGTTGGGACACCATGGGGACACCTTGGGGACAGCATGGGGACCCCATAGGGCTATGAGGACACAGATGGGACAGCATGGGGACACCTTGGGGACACCATGGGGACACCATGATGACATCATGGGTACACCATGGGGACATGAGGACACCACTGGGAAACCATGTGGACACCATGGAGAGATCATGTGTACACCATTGGGCCATGAGGACACCGTTGGGACACCGTTGGGACACCATGGGGACACCTTGGGGACAGCATGGGGACACCAACGGACATCATGGGTTCTCCATGGGGACATGAGGACACCGTTGGGACACGATGGGAACACCCTGGGGACAGCATGGGGACACCATGCGGACATCATGGGTAAACCATGGGGACATGAGGACACCACTGGGACACCATGGGGACACCATGGGGAGATCATGGGTGCACCATGGGTTCCTGAAGACACAGTTGGGACACCATGGGGACACTTTTGGGACACCATGGGGCCATGAGGACACAGTTGGTACACCATGGGGACACCTTGGGGACACCATCGGGACACCATGATGACATCATGGGTACACCATGGGGTCATGAGGACACTGCTGGGACACCCCTGGGACATCCTGGGGACACCGTTGGGACAACATGGGTACACCATGCGGACATCATGGGTACACCATGGGGACATGAGGACACCACTGGGACATCATGGGGACACCGTGGGGACAACATGGGTACACCATGCGGCCATGAGGACACAGTTGGGACACTATGGGGACACCTTCGCGACACCATGCGAACATCATGGGGACACCATAGGGCCATGAGGACACAGTTGGGACACCATGGGGACACCTTGGGGACAGCATGGGGACAGCATGGGGACATGAGGACACCACTGGGACACCATGGGGACACCATGGGGATATCAGGGGGACAGCATTGGGACACCATGCGGACATCATGGGTACACCATGGAGACATGAGGACACCACTGGGACTCCATGGGGACACCATGGGGACATCATGGGTACACCATGGGGCTATGAGGACACTGTTACAACAGCATGGGGACAGCATGGGGACAGCATGGGGACACATTGGGGACAGCATGGGGACATCATGGGTACACCATGGGGCCATAAGGACACAGTTAGGAAACCATGGGGACACCTTGGGGACACCATGGGGACACCATGCCGACATCATGTGTACACCATGGGTACACCATGGGGACATGAGGACACCACTGGGACACCATGGGGACACCATGGGGACGTCATGGGGACACCATGCAGAAAATCATGTGTACACCATGGGGCCATGAGGACACCACTGGGAAACCATGGGGACACCATGGGGACGTCATGGGGACAGCATGGGGACACCATACGGATATCATGGGAAAACCATGGGGACATGAGGACACCACTGGGACACCATGGGGACACCATGGGGAGATCATGGGTACACCATGGGTTCTTGAGGACACAGTTGGGACACCATGGGGACACTTTTGGGACACCATGGGGTCATGAGGACACAGATGGGACACCATGGGGACACCTTGGGGACACCATGATGACATCATGGGTACACAATTGGGACATGAGGACACCGTTGGGACACCATGGGGACACCATGGGGACACCATTGGGACATCATGGGGACACCATTCAGACATCATGGGTACACCATGGGGCCATGAGGACACCGTTGGGTCAGCATAGGGACACCATGCGGACATCATGGGTCCACCATGGGGACATGAGGACACCAATGGGACACCATGGGGACACCATGGGGCCATGAGGACAAAGTTGGGACACCACTGGGACACCATGGGGACACCTTGGTGACACCTTGGGGACAGCATGGGGACATCATGGGGACATCATGGGGACATGAGGACACCGTTGGGACACCACTGGGATATCATGGGGACACCGTGGGGACAGCCTGGGGACACCATGGGGACATCATGGGGACACCATGGGGACAGGAGGACACCACTGGGACACTATTGGGACACCATGGGGACATCATGGGTACACCATGGGGCCATGAGATCATAGTTGGTACACCCTGGGGACACCTTGGCGACAGTATGGGGACAACATGCAGATATCATGGGTAGACCATGGGGACATGGGGACACCACTGGGACACAATGGGGACATCATGGGGACATCATGGGGACATCATGGGTACACCATGGAAACATGACGACACTACTGGGACACAATGGGGACACCTTGGAGACACCTTGGCGACAGCATGGGGACACAATGGGGCCATGAGGAAACAATAGGGACACCACTGGGACACCATGGGGACAGCATGGGGACATCATGGGTACATCATGGGGCCATGAGATCACAGTTGGTACACCCTGGGGACACCTTGGCGACAGCATGGGGACACCATGCAGATATCATGGGTACACCATGGGGACATGAGGACACCACTGGGACATCATGGGGACACCGTGGGGACAACATGGGTACACCATGGGGACATGAGGACACAATTGGGACACCACTGGAACACCATGGGACACCTTGGGGACAGCATGGGGACATCATGGGTACACCATGGGGACATGAGGACACTGTTGGGACACCATGGGGACACCTTGGGGACAGCATGGGGACAACATGGGGACATCATGGGGACATCATGGGCATACCATGGGGCCATGAGGACACCGTTGGGAAACCATCGGGACACCATGGGGACAGCATGGGTACATCATGGGGACATCATGGGGACATCATGGGTACACCATGGAAACATGGCGACACTACTGGGACACAATGGGGACACCTTGGAGACACCTTGGCGACAGCATGGGGACACGATGGGGCCATGAGGAAACAGTAGGGACACCACTGGGAAACCATGGGGACAGCATGGGGACATGATGGGGACATCATGGGTACACCATGGGGCCATGAGGACACCGTTGGGACACCATGGGGACACCTTGGGGACAGAATGGGGATACCATGATGACATCATGGGTACACCACGGGGACATGAGGACACCGTTGGGACACCACTGGGACATCATGGGGACACCTTGGGGACAGCCTGGGGACACCATTGGGACATCATGGGGACACCATGGGGACAGGAGGACACCACTGGGATACTATGGGGACACCATGGGGACATCATGGGAACCCCATGCGGATATCATGGGTACACCATGGGGACATGAGGACACCACTGGGACACCATGGTGACACCATGGGGACATCATGGGTACACCATGCAGACATCATGGGTACACCATGGTGACATGAGGACACCACTGGGACACCATGGAGACACCATGGGGACATCATGGGGACACCATGCAGACATCATGGGTACACCATGGGGACATGAGGACACCACTGGGACACCATGGAGACACCTTGGGGACATCATGGGTACACAATGGGGCCATGAGGACACCGTTGGGACACCACTGGGACACCATGGCTACACCTTGAGGACAAAACTGGGACACCATGGGGACACCATGGAACCATGAGGACACAGTTGGGAAACCACTGGGACACCATGGGGACACCTTGGGGACAGCATGGGGATACCATGGGTACATCACGGTAACACCATGGGGACATGAGGACACCACTGGGACACCATGGGGACACCATGGGGACATCATGGGTACACCATGGGGCCATGAGGACACAGTTGCTACACTATGGGAACACCATGGGGACACCATGGGGACACCAGGGGACATCATGGGGACAGCATGCGAACATCTCGGGGACACCATAGGGCCATGAGGACACAGGTGGGACACCATGCGGACACCTTGGGGACAGCATGGGTACACCATGGGGCCATGAGGACACAGTTGGGACACCATGGGGACACTTTGGGGACAGTATGGGAACATCATGAGGACATCATGGGTACACCATGGGGACATGAGGAAACCTTTGGGACACCACTGGGACACCATGGAGAAAGCATGGGGACATCACGGGGACAACATGGGCATACAATGGGGCCATGAGGACACCATTGGGACACCATGGGGACACCATAAGGACACCATGGGCACATGATAGGGACACCATGCGGACATCATGGGTACACCATGGGGACATGAGGACACCACTGGGACACCATGGGGACACAATGTGGAGACCATGGGTACACCATGGGGCCATGAGGACACAGTTG
>JAHSPV010068783.1:0-10974 GCA_033628465.1 Calidris alpina | reverse complement strand
AGCACAGCCCAGGGTCAGCTCCAGTGCTTGTGGTGCAACAGCCCCTTTGGGTCAGGGCTGGTTGCTGGTTGGGTTGGGTGGCGGTGGTTGCTCCGGGAATCGGCTCCTGGAGCTGTACCCTTTTCCAGGACTTGTCTTTCTCCAGCAGAGACAAGACACTTAAGTCCAAGTGGCAAAGACTGGTCCCACAGCGCCGTTCCCCTTCCCTTCCAGCCCTGGGGGAAGGAGGGCTGGAACCCCTGCTCCAGACTGGTCTTTCTCCTCCCAGAGTTAATACACGTTTTCCAGGGTGCCGGTTTTTTGGAGGAGACCAGGGCAGCTGCAATTTTCTTTTAACATAATACATATCCATTTTTACATTACAGATGTGATAAGTGGTAGTGAATTTATACACTGTAAATTATATAGTATAATATACTTATATTTTACATAGTGGAGCATATATTGTATTGTAGAAGACAGAATATACTACAATAGCAATCTAAGCTTGTATTTCACAAACCACCTCACAAAACCTCCAGTTAAAGGTTTATAGTGCATTATATATATACACTGCATTATATATATACACTGCATTATAGGGTTGCATTTTCTTACGCAAGCAGAGGCACTGGCGTCACCCCCCGCCCTGTGTACACACAGGCATCAAACCCTCCCATGAAGGTATGAGCATTATATACTGTTCCATGCACCGTTTTTTGCAGCACCTCTGCTGTTTACATCAGAACATATAGCAACGGGGTACAAGAGGGGGCATGGGGCGAGTACAGGTGTTTACACCCGAGATGTGACAAACCAGACTGTGACAGAACCCAGCATCCGTATTGCCCCGTGTCACACACAGCTGCCATTAGCACAGTATAGATCCATAGATGGAACACACACCAATGGGACATATATATATACAGTATAAGAGCTGCAGCACACTATATGTGCCATTAGAGAGCAGAACGTGATCTGTCACCATAGCCACTGGAGCACACGCAGGAGTTACTGCCGCCATCCCATATACTACATCTACATATACCACACGGAAACCGACCAGGTGACACCCCAGACACAGAAGTACCTCCAACTATTCCTGTAACATAATAGTCAGGGTTATATAGCACCAACAGAACAATACAACCCGAGGCGGTACAGAAATGCAGTGCCTCGTGTGTACACACACAGAAACCTCCACTTGAGATACTACTGTTGTATATTACCCCATGTTATACAATATAGCCAATATATTGTTTAACATATATGCTTTTTACATTAGCACTGTAGAGAATTTGACAGAATATATAACAACAGTGTGAGGCGTACAATAGGTGTTTCAAATGCAGCACAAGCATTTACACAGCACACATCACAAAAAAAAAATGTGCTATTTATCAGCATAGATATTACTGCCCCACATGACAGACAAAATTGCCATTAGCACAGCATAGTAATGGATAGAACATATACGGGTGGATAGAGCAGGTGCTATGGGTGCAGCGCAGATGTTTACACAGATCACAGCACAACATGATACATACCATAGACACTACTGCCCTGGAGCACACACAGATTAGTGACACCATACCATACATTACATATACATACACCATATGGAAACCTAACATGACATGCTATAAGCTGAAGTGCCTAAAAGTGTTCACGTAACATGTAAAAGTAAGGGCTTTATAACACAAACAGAACCATCCAACCCAAGACAAGACAGTAATGCGATGCCTGGTGCGTCCATCCACAGAAACCTTCAGTTGAGGTGCTACCATGGGATGTTATTCCATGTAACAGGACATAGACACTCTGCTGGTTCTTGTAGCACATCAGCTCTTTACATTTGCAGTGTAGAGTATTTGCTAGAATATATAACACAGCAGTGCGAGGTGTACAATAGGTGTCTCAAATGCACCACAACCGTTTACACAGAACACATTGCAAACCAAGAACGTGATATTTCTCACCATAGATATTACTGCCCCGTATCATCACACACATAGTAAACATGAGCACAGTATAGGCTTGGATAGAACATATATGGGTGGGTAGCGTGGAGTGGCTGTTATGAATGTAGTGCAGGTGTTTACACAGATTATGAAGCAGGATGTGCTCTGTCCTGCCATAGATCCTCGTGTCTTGTGTTGCACACAGTTTAACTGCCACCACACAATATATTACCCCTCCAGCCACCCTCTCAAAAGCCTGGCAGAGGCCACGCAATGTGCAGAAGAGGCAAAGTTGCCCTGACACACACCACTGACCACAGACAGCAATGAGACCACGTTACACAGCAGGATCACACTTTCTCCAGCATGTTTAAGACACTGAAGAGCTTGTTGCGGTGACACCCCACAGGATGATGACAGCATACTGTGTATAATTATTATATATATTATCAATTATTGTAGAATCATAGAATAGTTAGAGTTGGAAGGGACCTTAAAGATCATCAAGTTCCAACACCCCTGCCCTGGGCAGGGACAACTCCCACCAGACCAGGTTGCTCCAAGCCCCATCCAGCCTGGCCTTGAACCCCTCCAGGGATGGGGCAGCCACAGCTTCTCTGGGCAACCTCTTCCAGTGCCTCACCACCCTCACAGCAAAGAATTTATATCTAATATCTAATCTAAATCTCCCCTATTCCAATTTAAATCCATTACGTCTTGTCCTGTCACTGCACTTCCCACCAAGGCGTCCCTCCCCAGCTCTCCTGTAGCTCCCTTCAGATATCCATGGGTCCCAGTCATCCCACCTGGACCGATCCCTGGGGAGCTCCCTTGGCTCCCTGCGGGCCCATGGCTGCCCCGGCAGCCCCCATCCCTCGAGGTGCCGTGGGCTGGTGATTCAGCCCCGCTCGGCGTTTCTCAATGCCAGCCTAAACCGGCTGGTGTCGTCATTTCTCCAGGGAGCCGGGGACGGAGCCCGAGGAACAGATGGCTGCGACGGCGTGATGCGTTCCCGGCAAAGGACGCTTCCCCGGCCGCCTGCCGAGCCGCAGCGGGTCCGGGCACGGAGGCGAAGCCCTGGCCGGGCTGCCAAAACCCCTCTGCGCTCACAGCCGGCAGCCGGGGGCTCCCCGAAAACCCCGTGCGGGCTCATTTCCTGCAGGTGATGCAGGGACTGTCCCCAACCCCGCTGGCCGTCCTCCAGAGAGGTCTGGCTGGCAGCAAGGCTGCGCGCAAGCGCCGGTCCCATCGCCTCGGGGCCAAAGCCACCCTGCCCCAGGGACCCTGCATCCCACACGGCACCCACCCCAGCCCCGGAGAGGGGGCAGGACCCAACGATGGGATGTGGCACGGGATGGATGTGGGTCCATGTCTGCAAACACACGGGTATCAGCGCATTCGCCGCCTTCAAGTGCGCGCCCTTGTGGGGCCGGCAGATGTAACCGTACCCCACAAGCAGACACCTATATGAATATTGTATAGTATACATAATTTTTTTTTTTTTTTACCCAAATGACAGCTTTGACAAGATGCCAGGAAAACAATATCGGATCCCAGCGGTTTTACCAGTTGCTTTGATGAAAAGATTATGTTGCCCTGGAAACCAGAGGCTCAGATAGTGAAATGAGTTTGAGAAGGAGCTTTTGATAAGCACTAGTCTGCAGACCTCCCATCAACCTCCCCCTCGCAAAGGAGGGATGGGGCCAGGTTTGATTCCTGTTTTATTTTCGGTCCGCTGCTTGCATGTTTCCCTCCTGGAGCAAGCACTGAGAGGGGGAGATGCCGGAGAAAGGGAAGAGGCAGAAGATGGGACTGTGCTCTGATGAAGAGTGTCCACGGGTACAACTCTCCAGTGCATGGACCTGGCCTGAGGGACTTTTCCTGCTGCCACAGCCTGGCATCAGCCCTCCCTCCCCTTCCTGCGTGGTGTTCCTTTGGCACACCCTGCCGATTCCCCATCCCCTTCCCCATCCCGTACCGGCTGCCCCGAGCCGGGGCTGGAGCAGAAGATGGTGTATTTCCGAATGATGCCGTTGGGCTTGGCCGGGGGCAGCCAGGACACCACCACGCTGCTGGCGGAAGAGGGGACAGCCTTGATGCCAGCCGGGGGACCTGGAACTGAAGGAGGGAGAGCATGGTCACCCCCCTGTCACCCCACCGCCCCCGGGACACCTCTCCAGGGGTGCCTCCAGTTCCCTCCAACCATGAGGCGGGTGGAATAATCTCAGCCCAGGCTCTGGTTAAGAAATGGTGATTGGCTTTTAATGGCCGTGTCCGTAATCTGCCGGGGTGGCTCAGCCTTACCCCTGCCCAGCTGCGGCTCCCTGGCATCTGGCGCTTCCCGGGATGGGCAGGCAGCAAGGCCAGCCCACGGGAAACACTCTGCTACTGAATTAATGGCATTAAAGTAGGGCAGGCAGGGGTGTAAATATTTAAATATCCGCAGGTAAGGAAACGAGGAAAAGACAGAAAGACAGAAAGACAGACAGACAGAAAGACAGACAGACAGACAGGGAAATGCCCTGCCCGTGGCCACACACGGGGGTTTCCTCCAGCCCTTCCCTCGCCAGCACAGCCACACAACACGCTGTGGCAGGAGTGAGCGCTCCCGTGGCTTTCTCTGTTCACTGCTGAGGGCTCCTGCTCAACGCCCCATCCTCCTGCTTCTCACTAACACGCACTGCCCAGGTTCTTCAGCCAGGGGAAGGAGGAGGAGAGTGCACCCGGCTCCCCTGGGCAGCGCCACACTTACTGTCCTCCTTGGTCTGGATGTAGAGCACGCTGCTGCGGACCCCGTCGCCCGCCTGGGTGTAGGCCAGCACCTGCACGCTGTAGTTGGTGAACTTCTCCATGCCCCGCAGCTCCACTCGCTCCCGCGTGGTCGTGATGTTCTGCATCTCGCCCCACTCTGCGGGGAGACGGGGCCCGTCAGCTCCCCGCCGTCACCCGGCTGGCTCCCCCACATCACCCGTTCTCCCCCAAAAACGCCCACCTCCGTCCATGTAGAGGGACCAGAAGATGACCCGGTACCCCTTGAGCACCCCGTTGAGGGTGCTGCGGGGGGGTTCTGACCAGGAGATCACTGCCACGTCCGACGTGATGGAGATGGCCCGCACGTTCTCGGGGGGCTGGCTGGGAACTAAAGAAGGGACAGACAAGGGGGACACAGTCAGCAGGAGGATGGAGAGGCAGATGCCAGGCTGAAGGAACCATGTCCCATGGGTCAGCGACCTCGATTGCACCCACATGGGACCCCACTGTGCTGCAGCCCCCTCTCCCCTGGCTTCTTCAGCCTCTGAAGCTGGTCCTGCCTGGTGTGCGGGGCACCAGGGCCGGGCGAACACAGAAGTCTGTCCCCAACATGCATTTTTGCTCCTCCTGGACCACTGAGGTGGGTGCAACCCCCCTGCTCATGGGGACAGAGAGGCCACCGGGACACGCTGCGCTTCCCAGCCAGGGGAGAGCGGGAGAGCTGGCTGGATGCGAGGTAATTAGATCCCATTGCCCCATAAGAGGTAACTCTAATTTTTATGAGCATTTAAATGATAATACATCACCGTAACGATGCTCTTTGAAAATGATTATTGTTTCATATTACTTAGGTGCAAAAATATAAGCACCATGTAATTAGGGACAGAGTATAATAAACTAATACAGATAGCCCGTTTGAACAAAATGAAGGTAATATAATTATGGAAAAGACACTATTGCTAAAACAGGGGCCCTTGAATACCCCAGGAGGAGTGCTAATGCAGCCAGGAAATGATCACGGTTTGACAGGCTAACGAGAGCCTTAATTAAGTATGAAAAACTGCTGAGCAAACACACTGCAAAACTTTTTCCTCCTTGTTTTTAAACTGACTGGGGCCACCAGCGGTCTCTCCCGGGTGGAAACCTCCCCAGCACTTCGACAACATCTCAATCCACCTTGACATCCTTCTAAAGCCAGTGCCACAGGTGTCCTGGCATCCCCGTGCTCACAACTCCTCCCCAGGGCTCCGGAGAGCAGCAGCCCCCCCAGATCCTGCTGGGGACCAGGCAGGGACTCCCCTGGGTGGGACATGGCACTGGGGACGGGGACAGCCTTACCGTCCTCCAGCGTGGTGGCGTTGATCTCGCTGGAGGAGGGTCCCGTCCCCGCGCGGTTGAACGCCTGCACCACCACCCCGTACTGGGCAAACTTCTTCAGGTTGTCCAGCGTGTAGACCTCGCTGTCCCCCGTGGCCTTCATCTCCACGATGCTGTACTGCCCGTTGCTGCCGGGGCTGTTCTCCCGGTACCCGATCTGGTAGCCACGGATCACCCCGTTCTGCAGCTCCTTCTTTGGGGCCTGAGGAACCGGGGGGTGTAAAACAGAGCGGGGTCATGCAGGGCTCCCTCGCCACGACCACCTCTCCTCCCAGCATCTTCTCTCGATGCTTTTGGACTTTCTTTCCCCACGGCAGTGCCCAGGTGGACACACTGAGTGGCAGAATACAAAGGGCCACCAGGCTCTTGGAGGCCACCAGGTTCTTGGAGGCCACCAGAGAGGAAGGCGCTGGCTGGGCAGCAGGATATGCTGCCCATTCCCCAACTGGAGCAGCTCAAAGAGAGGAGGGAAAAACCCCAAGACTGTCAGCTTTAAAAATACACGAGGCCAGGCTGAGATCAATCTTAACAATATTTCTCCGGAGCATTAAGAAATCAATAGGGTTGATTGCAAATTTATGTTACAAAGCCAGAGCGATCCATCTCACTGAAATACTCTTAAAACAAAGTGACTTATCTTCCAAGTGAATCTTATTTTCTATTAATCTGTTTTTCAGCACTTAAGGGAAGGGGGGGAGGAGGGAAGATGGAACCCTAAATTTACCTATTTACCAGTTCATTCCAAAGTCCTAACTTTGTAATCAATTTTATTTTTCATTAGGCACCTTTGGAAAAATAAATCCGATTCTAAGTTTTATCGATCTTTGCTCAAACACTTTGCAACCCAGCATTCTCAGTTTTTATATATTTATCCTCTCTCCCCACGGCCCCCCATGGTCATCCTATGAGATAATGAGCCGGTTATAAAGCAGGATTAATAAGGACGCTGAGCTGCACGCCCAACCTTCAGCCTTTCATACTGCCCGGGAAATTCTTCCTGGCCCTCGTACTGCTGATGGAAAGCCTGGTCCCAGGACAAGTTGCCACCTCAGAGGCTTGGGACGGCATTTGGTGCTGCCCAAGCCCCCCTGGTCAGGAAAAACCCACTCACCGCCCCGGCCCCACTCACCTTCCAGGTGACCTGGATGCTCTGGGACGTCATGGGCTGCAGGGTGACATCCATCGGAGGCCCATCAGGAGCTGCAGAGAAACAGACACAAAAGAGCATGTTGACAAGCATCAGGGAAAGGATGGGGAAATACCCAGCTTCGAGAGCTCTGCCACAGCCAGCTTCGCTCAAGGCTATGGCCCCCGCGCTGCCCACGGCCACCACTGGCCCCGGTGCCCGTGCCGTGAGCCGGGAGCGGCACCTGCTTCCTCCGTGCTGATGGTGAGCTCCTTGCTCGGCTCGCTGCGCCCGATCTTGTTGAAGGAGTACATGCGGATGCTGTACACGGAGGCCGGGTGGAGGTCCACGATGTTCGCCTGGTTGATGGTCGGGGAGATGTTGCGCGTAGACTGCTTAAAATCCCAGGAATCTGGAAAAGCAGAGGCAGGAGGAGGGTCAGTGCCCGAGTCCTGCAGTACCAAGGGAGGTGAAGCCCCCCAAAGCCTCCATCTTTTCTCCCCAGCCCCCCCGGAGAGGTGCTGCTTCCCCCCTCCTCGCTGTTGTGCACTCTGGGTTTGGCTTTCTGCAAATATTGTCTCTTTAAATATTCCCTTTCAAATGCTCCCATCCAGCAGAAATTAACATATTTCATTAATGCTGCTCACTCCTTTCTTCATCAAAGGAACCGGGATGCAAAATATTCCCTTGGAGGCACCGGTGGGGCAGCCCCACACCTGCCTGGGCAACCCAGCCCCGGGACACGGTGGCCACAGCACAGCCCCCAGCCCTTGCCATCACCTACCCGACTTGTTCTTGTACTCGATATCGAACCCCGTGATGATGCTGTTGCCGTCAAACCGCTGCGTCCATCGCAAATTCATGCTCCGGGCTTTCACCTCGCGGATCTCCAGCTCGGGCGGGTCTGGGGGCTCTTGGGGACACAGGGGCCAGGTTAGGGACGACAGGGAGAGAAGCCTCTCGGGAGCAGGGTGATCCTCGCAGCGAGGCTTCGCGCCGCGGGGGAATGAGTACCTTGGACGGTGAGCTGGATCAAGCCCCTGTCCTCGCCATAAGAGTTGATGGCGTGGCAGGAGAAGAAGACCGAGTCCCCGCGGTCGGCTGGTTTCAGCTGGGAATGTTTCAGAGAGAGAAGAGGAGCCAATTCAGACTGAGATATCCCCAGCACCGTGCCCCTGCCTTCTCCCGCTATCGCAGCCAGCTCCCACCCCAGCCCCGGCAGGAGATGTGCCTCCAGACCCCCCCAGCTGGCTCAGGCCTGGGCTGATAATTTCTTCTTTGAGGCACCCCTGGTGCTGGAGAACACCTTCGCGATTGTCGCCCGTCGTACAGGCGGCTGAGATTTAGTGCTTGTCACGGCAAGCGGATGGTGGCTGGTTTTTAACGGGTGTAATTAAAATTGGAAGCCTGGCTCCCTGCACCGGCCCAGGGCAGCACTAACTCTTACGCTGGCTGTAAAAGTCCAGGTGGTGGCCAGGTTCTTCATGTCTGCACCGCAGCGTGCTGGGGCCAGGGGAGACACAAACCCTCCGGCGGGTTTCCTAACATCCCTCCACGTTAGAAATGCCATTTTGCCATCCTGGGAGTCCAACAGGACGGCAAAATCTGTTGGATTTTGCCATCAAAAATGGCCCGGGGCCCCTCACCTTGAGGGTGGAGATGACCTCGTCGCCGTTGTCCTTGGTGGTGATGGCGTAGCGCATGTTGCGGTCGGGATCGATGACGGTGTCGCCCTTCTCCCAGCGGATGATGATGGGCCGCTCGCCCCGGGCCGTGCAGTTCAGCTCCTTGGTCTGCCCCTTGATGGCGATGGTGGTGTTGGGGTGGGAGGTGATCATGGCCGGGACTGCGGGGAGAAAGGGGGTCACCTTTGCACCCGGGGGGGACGGCTCGGTGCCACCGGCGGCTGCCCAGCCCCGGCACAGCCCCTGGACCCCATCGGGGAGGAGGCGGATGTGGGTCTCACCGAGAGGCCAGGCAGCCCGAAGCGGAATCGTCTCGCTGCATTATACAGCTCAGGATCATAAAATAATGAAGCAGATAAATTTTATAATGCATAGCATTACACCAGGGTAGACAATAAAACGTGAAAGACAAATAACCAAGCACACACTATAATGAAGAGAAAGCCTCCAGTCTGAGACGTGCGGGTATGAATTATTGACTAAGGTTTTACACTCCCGAGGATGAGAGGAAGAATGTTTTCCATCACAGATTTGCATAATTCACTCGTATAAACCTGGGCAGAATATAGAGTGCGATTTCACATCAGCAAGGCCGCTTTTGCATTGCAGATGTCACATATATATATATATATTTTATTTTTTTCCCCCCCATTACCACCCCAATATGCAAAGGAGGAGGGTGGGGAGACCCCACATCACCCAGGCTGCAGCACCCTGCGTGGGCACATCGTGGAGCTGCCCAAGCAGTGACTGCAGCACGGCCAGGGATGGCACTCGGGATGGCATGGCCAGTCCCTCTCGCCACAGGCAAGTGCCCGTAGCCTTGGCACAAAGCTGCCACCTCCTGTCCGGCCACTTGGGCCACTGGGCTGGTGGTGGCGCTGCCACAGAGGACCAGCACAGCCTCCTCCTGCCCGTCCCTGCGGGCTGCCAAAGCGCTTCTCCTGGCTACCAGGGAGGGCTGTAACAAGCCCCATCTGGGGTCCTTGCCCAGTGGCCTGGGCACCTCCGAGAGCCGAGCCCTCGTGCCACCACACAAGAGGAAGGGGCTGGGGGGGCCAGGGCAGCCTGGGGAAGCAGAAAAAAATGTAATGCATAAACAAACAGCACTGCTGAGTCCCGCAGTAATATATGATAATGACAATCCGCAAAGGCAACACACACTGTTATAATGGGACACAAGAGGCTCTAATGAGCTACGACTTCTCGGCTTTCTGTGGCAATGTAATTCAATTAACAGCTAAGGAAACCTTTCCTCCCGAGCTGCCGGTGTTGGAGGGGTGCAGGGCGGGCGCCCAGGCAGCCGGGACAGAGGGGTGCCCAGCCTGGCACCTGCTGGCAATCCCCTGGCAATCCCGCTCCCCACGAGGGGACCGCCACCACCTGCGAGTGGGCACGGGGACAGCACGGAGCAGGGCTGGCGGGGCAGTGCTCAGACCTGCATCGCTGCTGGGACCAGTGCTCCAGGGCACGGGAGACAGAGCCAGATTTCTCCATCCCATCCCCAGCCACAAGCCCATCTTCCCCCAGTCCTGATGGCCCTGCCTGCCTGCAGCCCAACACGCAGGGACGGCCGGGGGCTCTTGCAGGACAGGGGCAGGACAGCCCCCCCAGGGCTGCGGAGCCCTCGGTCCCCCTTCCCAGCGAGCGGCAGCCCCGGGAGAGGAGCTCCGTTTCAGGTTCTGCTTCACTGAAATGCACTTATTGATGTTTGATTAAAAGCAGCTCCTTGGATGTAAACATATCAACTCCTCTCAATTGCCGGGGTCCCAGGAGAGCGGCAAACAGCCCCGGAGTGGGGGAAGCAGCAAAACAAACCCAAAGAAAACCCCAACCAGCCGCCCAGAGAGCACGGACCTGGGCAGAGACAGCACCTCTCGCACATCGGTACCCAACACCTTCCCTGGAGCAGCTCTGCCATTTGCAGAGGGACAGCATAGCCCGGGACCGGCCACGGGACCCTCTCAGGGCTGCCAGGGATGCTCCCAGCCAGCCCGTGGACATCGGTGTCACCGGTTCCTGCCCACCAGAGCATCAACCAGGTCAGTGCTGCTCCGCAGGCAGGCTTCCCCGGAGGAGATCTTGCCTCCAAAGC
>JAHSPV010068312.1:0-29355 GCA_033628465.1 Calidris alpina | reverse complement strand
GAGGACACCGTTGGGACACCACTGGGACACCATGGTGACACCTTGGGGACAGCATGGGGACACCATGCGGACATCATGGGTACACCATGGGGACATCATGGGGACACCATGCAGACATCATAGGTATACCATGGGGCTATGAGGACACAGTTGGGACACTATGGGGACACCTTGGGGACAGCACAGGGACAGCATGGGGACATCATGGGGACATCATGCGTACACCATGGGAACATGAGGACAAAGTTGGGATACCATGGGGACACCTTGGGGACATCATGGGAGCACCATGCGGACATGATGGGTACACCATGGAGACATGAGGACACCACTGGGACACCATGGGGACACCATGGGGACATCATGGGTACACCATGGTGACATGAGAACACCACTGGGACAACATGAGGGCAGCATGGGGACAGCATGAGGACATCATGGGTACACCATGGGGCCATGAGGCCACCGTTGGGACACCATGGGGACACCATGGGGACAGCATGCGGACATCCTGGGTACACCATGGGGCCATGAGGACAGCGTTTGGACACCATAGGGACACCATGGTGAGATCATGGGTAGTCCATGGGGCCATGAGGAAACAGTTGGGACACCATGGGGACACCTTGGGACATCATGGGTACACCATGGGGACATGAGGACACCGTTGGGATGCCACTGGGACACCATGGGGACAAATTAGGGACAGCATGGGGACATCATGCAGACATCATGGGTACACCATGGGGACATGAGGACACCACTGGAACACTTGGGGGACACCATGGGGACATCATGGGTACACCATGGGTCCATGAGAACAGAGTTGTGACACTAAGGGTACACCTTTGAGACAGCATGGAGACATCATGGGGACATCATAGGTACACCATGGGGACATGAGGACACAGTTAGGACGCCATGGGGACACCATGGAGACACCACTGTGACACCATGGGGACACAATGAGGACATCATGGGTACACCACGGGGACCTGAGGACACAGTTGGGACATCATGGGGACACCTTGGGGACAGCATGGGGACATCATGGGGACATCATGGGTACACCACTGGGCCATGAAGACACCACTGGGACACCAGTGGGGACACCATCGGGATACCTTGGGGACAGCATGGGGACATCATTGGTACACCATGAGGACATGAGGACACTGTTGGGACACCACTGGGACACCATGGAGACACCACTGTGACACCATGGGGACACAATGAGGACATCATGGGTACACCACGGGGACCTGAGGACACAGTTGGGACATCATGGGGACACCTTGGGGACAGCATGGGGACATCATGGGGACATCATGGGTACACCACTGGGCAATGAAGACACCACTGGGCCACCATGGGGACACCATGGGGACATCATAGGTACACCATGGGGCCATGAGGAAACAGTTGGAACACCATGGGGACACCTTGGGGACAGCATGGGAACATCATGGAAACACCATGGCTACACCATGGGGACATGAGGACAACGTTGGGACACCACTGGGACATAATGGGGACACCTTGGGGACAGCATGGGGACATCATGGGGACACCATGCGGACATCATGGGTACACCATGGCGACATGAGGACACGGTTGGGACACCACTGGACACCTTGGGGCACAATAGGGAAACTATGGGGAGATCATGGGTACACCATGGCGCCATGAAGACACAGTTGGGACACCATGGGGACATCTTGGGGAAAACATTGGAACATCATGGGGACATCATGGCTACACCATGGGGCCATAAGGACACTGTTGGGTCACAATGGGGACACCATGGGGACACCATGGGGAAGTCATGGGGACACCATGCGGACACCATGCGGACATCATGGGTACACCATGGGGACATGAGGACACTGTTGGGACACCACTGGGACACCATGGGGACATCATGGGTACACCATGGGGACATGAGGACACCGTTGGGACACCACTGGAAACCTTGGGGCACCATGGGGACACTATGGGGAGATCATGGGTACACCATTGGGCCATGAGGACACAGTTGGGACACCATGGGGACACCTTGGGGACACCATTGGGACACCATGATGACATCACGGGTACACCATGAGGACATGAGGACACCATTGGGATACCACTGGCACAGCATGGGGACAACTTAGGGACAGCATGGGGACATCATGGAGACATCATGGATACACCATCGGGACATGAGGACACCACTGGAACTACTTTGGGGACACCTTGGGAACAGCATGGGGACACCATGGGTCCATGAGGACACCGTTGGGACACCACTGGACACTTTGGAGCACCATGGGGACACTATTGGGAGATCATGGGTACACCATGGGGCCATGAGGACACAGTTGGGACACCATGGGGAAACCTTGGTGACACCATTGGGACGCCATGATGACATCATGGGTACACCATGGGGCCATGAGGACACAGTTGGGACACCATGGGGAAACCTTGGGGACACCATTGGGACACCATGATGACATCATGGGTACACCATGGGGACATGAGGACACCATTGAGATACCACTGGGACAACATGGGGACAACAAAGGGACTGCATGGGGACATCTTGGAGAAATCATGGATACACCATGGGGACATGAGGACACCACTGGAACACTTTGGGGACACCATGGGGACATCATGGGTACACCATGGTTCCATGAGGACAGAGTTGTGACACTATGGGGACACCTTGGGGACAACATGGAGACATCATTGGGACATCATAGGTACACCATGGGGACATGAGGACACACTTGGGACACCATAGGGACAGCATAGGGACACCATGAGGACATCATGGGTACACCATGGGGACATGAGGACACCACTGGGACACCATGGGAACACCATGGGAACATCATGGGGACATCATCGGGACATCATGGGTACACCATAAGGCCATGAGGACACAGTTGGGATATCATGGGGACACCTTGGGGATAGCATGGGGACATCATGGGGACATCATGGGTACACCATGGGGCCATGAGCACAAAGTTGGTACACCATGGGGACACCATGGGGACATCATGCGTACACGATGGGGACATGAGGACACCACTGGGACACCATGGGGACACCATGGGGACATGAGGACACCACTGGGACATCATGGGGAGACCATGCGGACGTCATGGGTACACCATGGGGACAAGAGGACAACATGGAGACACCCTGGAGACACCATGGGGACATCATGGGTACACCATGGGGACATGAGGACACCACTGGGACACCATGGGGACACCTTGGGAACAGCATGGGGACACCATGGGGACATTAGAACACCACTGGGACACCATGGTGACACCATGGGGACAGCATGGTGATACAATGGGGACATCATCGGTACACCATGGGGACATGAGGACACCACTGGGACACCGTGGGGACACCTTGGGAACAGCATGCGGACACCATGGGGACATGAGAATACCACTGGGACACCATGGGGACACCATGGGGACAGCATGGGGACACCATGCGGACATCATGGGTACACCATGGGGACATGAGGACACCACTGGGACACCATGGGGACACCTTGGGGACAGCATGGAGACACCATGCGGACATCATGGGTACACCAAGGGGCCATGAGGACACAGTTGGGACACCATGGGGACACTTTGGGGACAGCATGGGGACAAGATGGGGACATCATGGGTACATTATGGGGACATGAGGACACCGTTGGGACACCACCAGGACACCATGGGGACATCATGGGGACACCATGCGGACATCAAGGGTACACCATGGGGACATGAGGACACCGCTGGGACACCATGGGGATACCTTCGGGAAAGCATGGGGACACCATGGGGAAACCATGGGGCCATGAGGACACAGTTGGGACACCACTGGGATACCACGGGGACACCATGGGAACATCATGGGTACACCATTGGGCCATGAGGACACCCTTGGGACACTGCTGGGACACCATGGGGAGAGCATGGGGACACCATGCAGACATCATGGGTACACCATGGGGCCATGAGGACACAGTTGGGACAACACATGGACACCACGAGGACATGAGTCTCCACTGGGACACCATGGGGACACCATGGGGATATCATGGGGATACCATGCGGACACCTGGGTACACCATGGGGACATGAGGACACTTCTAGGACACCATGGGGACACCATGGGGAGATCACGGGTACACCATGGGGACATGAGGACACTGTTGGTACACCATGGGGACACCTTTGGGACATCATGGGGACATCATTGGGACATCATGGGGACATCATGGGTACACCATTTGGACATGAGGACACCGTTGGGACACCAAGGGGACACCTTGGCGACAGCATGGGGACACCATGGGGACATCAAGGGGACACCATGCGAATTTCATGGGTACACAATAGGGCCATGAAGACACGGTTGGGACACCATGGGGACACTTTGTGGACAGCATGTGAACACCATGATGACATCATGGGTACACCATGGGGACATGAAGACACAGTTGGGACAACATGGGGACAACTTGGGGACAGCTTGGGAACATCATGGGGACATCATGGGTACACCATTGGGCCATGAGGACACCGTTGGGACACTACTGAGACACCATGGGGACAGCATGGGGACACCATGCGGACATCATGGGTACACAATAGGGCCATGAGGACACCGTTGGGACACCACCTGGACACCATGGGGACATCATGGGGACACCATGCGGACATCATGGGTACACCATGGGGATATGAGGACGCCACTGGGACACAATGGGGACACCATGGGGATATCATGGGTACACCATGGAACCATGAGGACACAGTTGGGACACTATGGGGTCAACTTGGGGACATCATGGGGATATCATGGGGACATCATGGGGACATCATGGCTACACCATGGGGCCATGAGGACACAGTTGGGACACTATGGGGACAACTTGGGGACACGTTAGGGACAGCATGGGGACACCAAGGGGACATCATGGGAACACCATTGGGCCATGAGGACTCCGTTGGGACACTACTGAGACACCATGGGGACAGCATGGGGACACCATGGGGACATCATGGGGACACCATGCAAACATCATGGGTACACAATAGGGCCATGAGGACACTGTTGGGACATCATGGGGACACCTTGGGGACAGCATGTGAACACCATGATGACATCATGGGTACACCATGGGGCCATGAGGACACAGTTGGGACACTATAGGGACACTTTAGGGAAACCTTGGGGACAGCATGGGGACACCAAGGGGACATCATGGGTACACCATGGGGACATGAGGACACCACTGGGACACAACTGGGACACCATTGGGACACCATGGGGACACCATGGGGACACCATGGGGCCATGAGGACACAGTTGGGACACCATGGGGACACCTTGGGGACAGCATGGGGACACCATGCAGACATCATGGGTACACCATGGGGACATGATGACACCACTGCGACATCATGGGGATACCATGGGGACATCATGGGTACACCATGGGGTCATGAGGACACCACTGCGACACCTTGGGGACACCATGTGGATAGCATGGGGACACCATGGTTACATGAGGACACAGTTGGGAAATAATGGGGACACCTTGGGGACAGCATGGGGACATCATGGGGACATCATTGGTACACCATTGGGCCATGAAGACACCGTTGGGACACCATGGGGACACCTTGCGGACAGCATGGGTACACTATGCGGACATCATCGTTACACCATGGGGACATGAAGACACCACTGGGATACCACGGGGACACCATGGGAACATCATGGGTACACCATGGGGCGATGAGGACACAGTTGTGACACCATGGGGACACCTTGGTGACACCATGGGGACACCATGCAGACATCATGGTTACACCATGGGGACACCACTGGTACACCATGGGGACACCATGGGGACATCATGGGTACACCATGGGGACATGAGGTCACCGTTGGGACACCATGGGGACACCTTGGGGACAGCATGGGGAACTCCTGGGGACATCATGGGTACACCATTTGGACATGAGGACACCGTTGGGACAC
Organism: Calidris alpina; assembly: GCA_033628465.1. Lineage (NCBI taxonomy): Eukaryota > Metazoa > Chordata > Aves > Charadriiformes > Scolopacidae > Calidris > Calidris alpina. The sequence continues at coordinate 23,295 of JAHSPV010068312.1, read as the reverse complement.
CAAGGGGACACCTTGGGCACAGCATGGGGACACCATGGGGACATCATGGGGTCACCATGCGGACATCATGGGTACACCATGGGGACATAAGGACACAGTTGGGACACCATGGGGACACCAGAGGGACATCATGGGTACACCGTGGGGACATGAGGACACCGTGGGGACACCATGGGCACACGTTTGGAACAGCATGGTGACATCATGGGGACTTCATGGGGACATCATGGGTACACCTTTTGGACAGGAGGACACCGTTGGGACACCATGGGCACACCATTTTGGGACAGCATGGGGACAGCATGGGGACAGCATGGGTACACCATTGGGCCATGAAGACACCAATGGGACACCATGAGGACATCATGGGGACACCATCCGAACATCATGGGTACACCATAGGGCCATGAGGAGACAGTTGGGACACCATGGGGACACCTTGGGGACAGCATGGGTACACCATGCAGACATCATGGGTACACCATGGGGACATGAGGACGCCACTGGGACACCATGGGGACACGATGGGGACATCATGGGTACACCATGGAACCATGAGGACACAGTTGGGACACTATGGGGACAACGTGGGGACATCATGGGGACATCATGGGGACACCATGGTGACATCATGGGTACACCATGGGGCCATAAGGACACAGTTGGGACACTATGGTGACACCTTGGGGACACCATGGGGACAGCATGGGGACACCAAGGCGACATCATGGGTACACCATGGGGCGATGAGGACACAGTTGGGACACCACTGGGACACCATGGGGAAACATTGGGGACATCATGGGGACACCATTCGAATATCATGGGTACACCATGGGGACATGAGGACACCACTGGGACACCATGGGGACACCATGGGGACATCACGGGTACACCATGGATACATGAGGACACCACTGGGACACCATGGGGACACCAGAGGGACATCATGGGTACACCATTGTGGCATGAGGACACCGTTGGGACACCATGGGCACACCTTTGGGACAGCATGGGGACATCATGGGGACATCATGGGGACATCATGGGTACACCATTTAGACATGAGGACACCGTTGGGACACCATGGGGACACCTTGGGGACAGCATGGGGACAGAATGGGGATATCATGGGTACACCATTGGGCCATGAAGACACCACTGGGACACCATGGGGACATCATGGGGACACCATGCGAACATCATGGGTACACAATAGGGCCATGAGGAGACAGTTGGGACACCATGGGGACACCTTGGGGACAGCACGGGGACATCATGGGGACATCATAGGTACACCATGGGGACATTAGGACACCACTGAGACACCATGGGGACACCATGGGGACTTCATGGGGACACCATGCGGACATCATGGGTACACCATGGTGACATGAGGACACCTCAGGAACACCATGGGGACACGATGGGGACATCATGGGTACACCATGCGGACATCATGGGTACACCATGCGGCCATGAGAACACAGTTGGGACACCATGCGGACACAATGGGGACATGAGTACACCGTTGAGACACCATGGGGAAAACTTGGGGACAGCATGGAGACATCATTGGGACATCATGGGTACACCATGGGGACATGAGGACACCAATGGGAAACCATGGGGACATCATGGGGACATCATAGGTACACCATGGGGACATGAGGACACCGTTGATACACCACTGGGACACCATGGGGACATCATGGGTACACCATGGGGTCATGAGGACACCACTGCGACACCATGGGGATACCATGTGGATAGCATGAGGACACCATGGGGACATGAGGACACAGTTGGGAAATAATGGGGACACCTTGGGGACAGCATGGGGACATCATGGGGACATCATGGGTACACCATCGGGCCATGAGGACACCTTGGGGACACCTTGGGGACATCATGGGGACACCTTGGGGACAGCAGGTTTACATCATGCGGACATCATTGGTACAACATGGGGACATACGGACACCGTTGGGACACCACTGGGATACCATGGGGACACCTTGGGGACAGCATGGTGACACCATGCGGACATCATGGGTACACCATGGGGAAATGAGGAAACCACTGTGACACCATGGGGACACCTTGGGAAAGCATGGAGACATCATTGGGACATCATGGGTACACCATGGGGACATGAGGACACCGTTGGGACATCATGGGGACACCATGCGGACATCATGGGTACACCACGGGGACATGAAGAAACCACTGGGATACCATGGGGACACCTTAGGGACAGCATGGGGACATCATGGGTACACCTTGGGGACACCATGGGGACATGAGGACACCACTGGGACACCATGGAGACACCATGGGGACACCATGGGGCCAGAATGGGGACACCATGGGGCCAGCATGGGGACACCATGGGGCCATGAGTACACCATTGGGACATCATGGGGACACCATGCGGACATCATGGGGACACCATGGGGCCATGAGGACACTGTTGGGACATCATGGGGACACCATGCAGACATCATGGGTACACCATGGGGCCATGAGGACACCGTTGGGACACCTTGGGGACACCTTGGGGACAGCATGGAGACACCATGGGGATATGAGGACACCTTTGGACACAATGGGGACACCATGGGGACATCATGGGGACACCTTGGGGACACCATGGGTACATCATGGGGCCATGAGGACACCGTTGGGACATCATGGGGACACCATGGGGAGATCATGGGTAAACCAATGGGCCATGAGGACACAGATGGGACACCATGGGGACAGCTTGGGGACATCATGGGGACACCAAGTGGACATCATGGGTACACCATGGGGACATGTCGACACCGTTGGGACACTATGGGGACACCTTGGGTACAGCATGAGGACGTCATGGGGACATCATGAGTACACCATGGGAACATGAGGACACCGTTGGGACACCATGGGGACAGACTATGGACATCATGGGGACACCATGCAGACACCATGGGTACAACATGGGGCCATGATGACACCACTGCGACACCATGGGGACACCATGGGGACATAATGGGTACACCATGGGGACATGAGGACACAGTTGTGACACCATGGAGACACCTTGGAGACATCATGGGGACACNATCATGGGAATACCATGGGAACATGAGGAAACCACTGGGACACCATGGGGACAGCATGGGGACATCATGGGGACACTGTGCAGACATCATGGGTACACCATGGGGCCATGAGGACACAGATGGGACACCATGGGGAAACCTTGGGGACAGCATTGGGACACCATGTGGACATCATGGGGACATCATGGAGTTATGAGGACACAGTTGGGACACCATGGGGACACCTTGGGGACAGCATGGGGACATCATGGGGATATCATGGGTACACCATGGGGCCATGAGGACACCGTTGGGACACCATGGGGACATTCTGGGGTCACCACTGGGACACCATGGGGAAACCATGGGACCATGAGGACACAGTTGGGACACCACAGGGACACCATGGGGCAACCATGGAAACATCATGGGTACACAATGGGGACATGAGGACATCAGTGGGACACCATGGGGACACTTTGGGGACAGCATGGGGACACCATATGGACATCATGGGTACACCATGGGGAAATGAGGACACCACTCAGACACCATGGGGACACCATGGGGACATCATGGGTACACCATGGGGACATGAGAACACCACTGGGACACCATGGGGACACCATGGGGACTTCATGGGGACACCATGCGGACATCATGGGTACACCATGGGGACATGAAGACACCACTGGGACACCATGGGGACACGACGGGGACATCATGGGTACATCATGGACTTATGAAGACACAGTTGGGACACCATATGGACACATACGGGACAGCATGGGGACATCATGGGGACATCATGGGTACACCATGGGGCCATGATGACACCGTTGGGACACCACTGGGATACCATGGGGACATCTTGGGTACAGCATGGGGACATGAGGACACTACTGGGACATCATGGGTAGAACATGGGGACATGAGGACACCACGGCGACACCATGGGGACACCATGCGAACATCATGCGTACACCATGGGGACATGAAGACACCTTGGGGACAGCATGGGGACACAATGCTGACATCATGGGTACATCATGGCGACATGAGAACACCACTGGGACACCATGGGGACATCATGGGGACACCATGCGAACATCATGGGTACAACATAGGGCCATGAGGACACAGTTTTGATACTATGGGGACACCTTGGGGACAGCATGGGGACACCATGGTGCCATGAGAACACAGTTGGGACACCATGGGGACACCATGGGGACATCGTGGGTACAGCATGGGAACATCGTGGGTATAGCATTGGGACATGAGGACACTACTGGGACACCAGGAGGACACCACGGCGACACCATGGGGATACCATGCGGACAGCATGGGTACACCATGGGGACATGAGGACACCTTGGGGACAGCATGGGGACACAATGCGTACATCATGGATACACCATGGGGACATGAGGACACCACTGCGACACCATGGGGACACCTTGGGGACAGCACGGGGACACGATGGGGACGTCATGGGTACACCATGGTGACATGAGGACTCCACTGGGACACCATGGGGACACCACTGGGACACCATGGGGACACCATGAGGACATCATGGGGCACCATGCGGGCATCATGGGTGCTCCATGGGGACATGAGTACATCAGTTTGACACCATGGGGACGACATGGGGATATCATGGGTACACCATGGGGCCATGAGGACACCACTGGGACACCATGGGGACACCTTGGCGACCGCATTGGGACATCATGGGGACATCATGGGTACACCATGGAGACATGAGGACACAACTGGGACACCATGGGGACACCTTGGGGATAGCATGGGGAAACCGTGGGTACATCATGGATACAACATGGGGACATGAGGACACCACTGGGACACAATGGGGACACCTTGGAGACAGCATGGGGACACCATGGGGACATGAGAACACCACTGGGACACCATGGGAACATCATAGGTACAGCATGTCGAAATGAGAACACCACTGCGACACCATGGGGACACCTTGGACACAGCATGGGGACACCATGGGGACATGAGAAAACCACTGGGACACCATGGGAACATCATAGGTACAGCATGTGGAAATGAGAACACCACTGCGACACCATGGGGACACCATGGGGACATTATGGGTACACCATGGGGACATGAGGACACCGCTGGAACACCCTGGTGACACCTTGGGGACAGCATGGGGACATCATAGCGACATCATGGGTACACCTTTGGGCCTTGAAGACAATGTTGAGACACAACTGGGACACCATGGAGACACCTTGGGGACATCATTGGGACACCATGGGAACACCATGGGGTCACCATGATGACATCATGGGTAGATCATGGAAACAGGAGGACACAGTTGGGACACCACTGTTACACCATGGGGACACCTTAAGGACACCATGGGGACACCTTAAGGACAGCATGGCGACACCATGCGGACATCATGGGTAAACCATGGGCACATGAGGACACCAGTGATACACCATGGGGACACCATGGGGACACCATGATGACATCATGGGTAGTCCATGGAGACATGAGGACATCGTTGGGACACCACTGTTACACCATCGGGACAGCTTAAGGACGCCATGGGGACACCTTAAGGACAGCATGGCGACACCATGTGGACATCATGGTTACACCATGGGGACATGAGGACACCACTGGGACACCATGGGGACATCATGGGGACATCATGGGTACACCATGGGGCCATGAGGACTCCGTTGGGACACCATTGGGACACCTTGGGGACAGCATGGGGACACAATGGGTACATCATGGGTACACCATGGGGACATGAGGACACCGTTGGGACACCACGGGGACACCATGGGGACACCCTGGGGACAGCATGGGGACACCATGTGGACATAATGGGTACACCATGCGGAAATCATGGGTACACCATGGGGCCATGAGGACGCAGTTGGGACACCATGGGGACACCTTGGGGACAGCATGGGGACATCATGGGGACATCATGGGTACACCATGGGGACATGAGGACACCACTGGGACACCATGGGGACACCTTTGGGACAGCATGGGGACACCATGTGGATATCATGGGTACACCATGGGGACATGAGGACACCATTGGGACACCATGGGGACAGCATGCGGACACCATGCGGACATCATTGGTACACCATGGGGACATGAGGACACCTCTTGGACACCTTGGGGACAGCATGGGGACATCATGGGTACATCTTTTGGCCATGAAGACACCATTGGGACACCACTGGGACACCATGGGGACACCTTGGGGACACCTTGGGGTCATCATGGGTACACCATGGGGACATGAGGACACCACTGCGACATCATGGGGACACCATGGGGACATCATGGGGACACCATGGGGACATGAGGACACCTCTGGGACACCATGGGGACATCATGGGGACACCATGGGGACATCATGGGTACACCATGGGGATATGAGGACACCACTGCGACACCATGGGGACACCATGGGGACATCATGGGTACACCATGGGGCCATGAGGACACCGTTGGGACACCATGGGGACACCTTGGGGACAGCATGGGGACATCATGGGGACATCATGGGGACATCATGGGGACATCATGGGTACACCATGGGGACATGAGGACACCACTGGGACACAATGGGGACACCATGGTGCCACCATGGGGACACCATAGGGACAAGAGAACACCACTGGGACACCATGGGGACATCATGGGAATACCATGCGAACATCATGGGAACACCATAGGGCCATGAGGACACAGTTGGGACACCATGGGGACACCTTGGGGACAGCATGGGGACACCATCGGGCCATGAAGACACAGTTGGGACACCATGGGGACACCTTGGGGACATCATCGGGACATCATGGGTACACCATGGGGACATGAGGACACCGTTGGGACAGCACGGGGACACCATTGGGACATTATGGGGACAGCATGGGTACACCATGCGGACATGAGGACACCACGGCGACACCATGGGGACACCTTGGGGACACCATGGGGACACCATGGGGACATGAGGACACCACTGGGACACCATGGGGACACCCTGGGGACATCATGGGTACATCATGGAGCTATGAGGACACAATCGGGACACCATGGGGACACCTTGGAGACAGCATGGGGACACCCTGCGGACATCATGGGTACACCATGGGGCCATGAGGACACCACTGGGACACCATGGGGACACCATGGGGTCACCATGATGACATCATGGGTACACCATGGAGACATGAGGACATTGTTGGGACACCACTGGGACACCATGGGGACACCATGCGGACATCATGGGTACACCACGGGGACATGAGGACACCAGTGGGACAGCATGGGGACATCATGGGGACATCATGGGTATGACATGGGGCCATGAGGACTCCGTTGGGACACCATTGGGACACATTGGGGACAGCATGGGGACACCATGCGGACATCCTGGGTACACCATGGGGACATGAGGACACCACTGGGACACCATGGGAAAACCTTGGAGTCATCATGGGTACACCATGGGGACATGAGGACGCAGTTGAGACAACATGGGGACACCTTGGGGACAGCATGGGGACATCATGGGGACATCATGGGTACACCATGGGGACATGAGGACACCACTGCGACACAATGGGGACACCATGGGTACATCATGCAACACCATGCGGACATCATTGGTACACCATCGGGACATGAGGACACCTCTGGGACACGATGGGGACACCATGGGGACATCATGCGGATACCATGCGGACATTATGGGTACACCATGGTGCCATGAGGACACAGTTGGTACACCCTGGGAAACCTTGTAGACAGCATGGGGACATCATGGGGACATCATGGGTACACCATGGGGCCATGAGGACGCCGTTGGGACACCGTGGGAACACGTGGGGGACAGCATGGGGACATCATGTGTACATCTTTTGGCCATGAAGACACCGTTGGGACACAACTGGGACACCATGCGGACACCTTGGGGACACCTTGGGGACATCATGGGTACACCATGGGGACATGAGGACACCACTATGACACCGTGGGGACACCATGGGGACATCATGGGTACACCATGAGGATATGAGAACACCACTGGGACACCATGGGGACAGCATGGGGACATCAAGGGGACACCATGGGGCCAAGAGGACACGGTTGGGACACCACTGGGACACCATGGGGACACCTTGGGTACAACATGGGGACACCATGGGGACATCACGGGTACACCATGGGGAGATGAGGACACCACTGGGACACCATGGGGACACCTTGGAGACAGCATGAGGACATCATGCGGACATCATGGGTACACCATGGGGACATGAGGACACAACTGGAACCCCATAGGGAAACCATGGGGACGTAATGGGGACACCATGCGGACATCATGGGTACACCATGGGGAAATGAGGACAACACTGGGACACCATGGGGACACCATGCGGACATCATGGGTACAACATGGGGAAATGAGGACACCACTGGGACAACATGGGGACATGAGAACACCACTGGGACACCATGGGGACACCATGGGGACAATATGGGGACACCATGCGGACATCATGGGTACACCATGAGGACATGAGGACACCGTTGGGACAACACTGGGACACCATGGGGACACCTTGGGGACAGCATGGGGACACAATGGGGACACCATGGGGCCTTGAGGACACAGTTGAGACGCCATGGGGACACCTTGCGCACACCTTGGGGACATCATGGGTACAACATGGTGACATGAGGACACCACTGCGACTCCGTGGGGACACCATGGGGACATCATGGGTACACCATGGGGACATGAGGACACCACTGGGACACCATGGGGACACCATGGGGACATCATGGGGACACCATGCGGACATCATGGGTACACCATGGGGACATGAGTACACCACTGGGACGTCATGGGGACACTTTGGGGACAGCATGGGGACACCATGCGGACATCATGGGTACACCATGGGGCCATGAGGACACTGTTGGGACACCATGGGTACACCTTGTGGAGATCATGGGTACACCACGGGGCCATAAGGAAACAGTTGGGACACCATGGAGACACCTTGGGGACAGCATGGGGAGACCATGGGGCCATGATGACACCGTTGAGACACCACTGGTACACCATGGGGACACCTTTGGATCACCACTGGGACACAATGGAGAAATCATGGGGCCATGAGGACACAGTTGGGACAGCACTGGGACACCATGGAAACACCTTGGGGACAGCATGGGGATACCATGGGTACATCATGGGTACACCATGGGGACATGAGGACACCACTGGGACACCATGGGGACACCATGAGGACATCATGGGGACACCATGCTAACATCAAGGGTACACCATAGGGCCATGAGGACAGAGATGGGACAGCATGGGGACACCTACGGGACAGCATGGGGACACCATGCGGATATCATGGGTACACCATGGGGACATGAGGACACCACTGGGACACCATGGAGACACCATGGGTACACCATGGGGTCATGAGGACACCACTGGGACACCATGAGGACACCATGGGGACTTCATGGGGACACCATGCGGACATCATGGACACAGCATGGGGACATAAAGACACCATTGGGACACCATGGGGACACCATGGGGACGTCATGGGGACACCCTGCGGGCATCATTGGTACACCATGGGGCCATGAGGACGCAGTTGGGCCACCATGGGGACACCTTGGGGACAGCATGGAGACATCATGGGGACACCATGGGGACATGAGGACACCGTTAGGACACCATGGGGACACCTTGGGGACAGCATGGAGACATCATGGGGACACCATGGGGAAACCATGGGACCATAAGGACAAAGTTGGGACACCACTGAGACACCATGGGGACACCTTGGGGAAAGCATGGGGATAGCATGGGTACATCATCGGTACACCATGGGGACATGATGACAACACTGGGACACCATGGGGACACCATGGGGACACCATGGGGACATCATGGGTACATCATGGAGTAATGAGGACACAGTTGGGAAACCATGGGGACACCTTGGAGACAGCATGGGGACAGCATGGGGTCATAATGGGTACACCATGGGGATATGAGGACACCGTTGGGACACCATGGGGAAACCTTGGAGACACCATGGCGACACCATGCGGACATCATTGGTACACCATGAGGACATGAGGACACCGTTGGAACACCACTGGGACACCATGGGGACACCTTGGGGACAGCATGGGGACACCATGGGGACACCATGGGGCCATGAGGACACTGTTGGGACGCCATGGGGACACCTTCGGGACAGCATGAGGACATCATGTGTACATGTTTTGGCCATGAAGACACTGTTGGACACCACTGGGACACCATGGGGACACCTTGGGGACACCTTGGGGACATCATGGGTACACCATGGGGACACGAGGACACCACTGCGACACCGTGGGGACACCATGGGGACATCATGAGTACACGACGGGGCCATGAGGACACCACTGGGACACCATGGGGACACCTTAAGGACAGCATGGGGACACCATGCGGACATCATGGGTACACCATGGGGACATGACGACACCGTTGGGACACCACTGGGACACCATGGGGACTCCTTGGGGAAAGCATGGGGATAGCATGGGTACATCATGGGTACACCATGGGGAGATGAGGACACCACTGGGACACCATGGGGACACCATGGGGACATCATGGGTACAACATGGGGACACCATGGGGACATCATGGGTACACCATGGGGACATAATGACACCACCGGGACACCATGGGGACACCTTGGAGACAGCATGGGGACACCATGCGGACATCATGGGGACACCATGGGGACATGAGGACACAACTGGAACCCCAAAGGGAAACCATGGGGACATCATGGGGACACCATGCGGACATCATGGGTACACCATGGGGAAATGAGGACACCACTGGGACACCATGGGGACACCATGGGGACATGAGAACACCACTGGGACAACATGGGGACATGAGAACACCACTGGGACACCATGGGGACACCATGGGGACAATATGGGGACACCATGCGGACATCATGGGTACACCATGAGGACATGAGGACACCGTTGGGACAACACTGGGACACCATGGGGACATCTTGGGGACAGCATGGGGACACCATGGGGACACCATGGGGCCATGAGGACACAGTTGGGAGGCCATGGGGACACCTTGCGCACACCTTGGGGACATCATGGGTACAACATGGTGACATGAGGACACCACTGCGACTCCGTGGGGACACCATATGGACATCATGGGTACACCATGGGGACATAATGACACCACCGGGACACCATGGGGACACCTTGGAGACACCATGGGGACAATATGGGGACACCATGCGGACATCATGGGTACACCATGAGGACATGAGGACACCGTTGGGACAACACTGGGACACCATGGGGACACCTTGGGGACAGCATGGGGACACCATGGGGACATCATGGGGACATCATGAGTATACCATGGGGCCATGAGGACTCCGTTGGGACACCATTGGGACACCTTGTGGACAGCATGGGGACACCATGGGTACATCATGGGTACACAATGGGGACATGAGGACACCGTTAGGACACCACTGGGACACCATGGGGACACCTTAGGACAGCATGGGGACATCATGGGTACACCATGGGGACATGAGGACACCACTGGGACACCATGGGGACACCATGGGGACATCATGGGGACACCATGCTAACATCAAGGGTACACCATAGGGCCATGAGGACAGAGTTGGGACAGCATGGGGACACCTTGGGGAAGCATGGGGACACCATGCGGATATCATGGGTACACCATGGGGACATGAGGACACCACTGGGACACCATGAGGACACCATGGGGACATCATGGGGACACCCTGCGGGCATCATTGGTACACCATGGGGCTATGAGGACGCAATTGGGCCACCATGGGGACACCTTGGGGACAGCATGGGGACACCATGGGGACATGATTGGTACACCATGTGGACACCATGCGGACATCATGGGTACTCCATGGGGACATGAGGCCACTGTTGGGACAACATGGGGACATCATGGGGACACCATGGGGACATGATGACACCGTTGAGACACCACTGGTACACCATGGGAACACCTTTGGATCACCACTGGGACACAATGGAGAAACCATGGGGCCATGAGGACACAGTTGGGACACCACTGGGACACCATGGGGCACCTTGGGGACACCTTGGGGATACCATGGGTACATCATGGGTACACCATGGGGACATGAGGACACCACTGGGACACCATGGGGACACCATGGGGACATCATGGGGACACCATGCTAACATCAAGGGTACACCATAGGGCCATGAGGACAGAGTTGGGACAGCATGGGGACACCTTGGGGACAGCATGGGGACACCATGCGGATATCATGGGTACACCATGGGGACATGAGGACACCATTGGGACGCCATGGGGACACCATGGGGACATCATGGGGACACCCTGCGGGCATCATTGGTACACCATGGGGCCATGAGGACGCAGTTGGGCCACCATGGGGACACCTTGGGGACATCATGGAGACATCATGGGGACAGCATGGGTACACCATGGGGCCATGATGACACCGTTGAGACACCACTGGTACACTATGGGGACACCTTGGGGTCACCACTGGGACACCATGGGGAAACCATGGGGCCATAAGGACAAAGTTGGGACACCACTGGGACCCCATGGGGACACCTTGGGGAAAGCATGGGGATAGCATGGGTACATCATGGGTACACCATGGGGACATGATGACAACACTGGGACACCATGGGGACACCATGGGGACAGCATGGGGACAGCATGGGGTCATAATGGGTACACCATGGGGATATGAGAACACCGTTGGGACACCATGGGGAAACCTTGGAGACACCATGGCGACACCATGCGGACATCATGGGGACACCATGGGGACATGAGGACACCGTTGGGACACCACTGGCACACCATGGGGACACGTTGGGGACTTTATAAGGACACCATGCGGACATCATGGGTACACCATGGCGCTATGAGGACACAATTGGGACACTATGGGGACAGCTTGGGGACAGCATGGGGACATCATGGGGACAACATGGGTACACCATGGGGATATGAGTACACCACTGGGACATCATGGGGACACCATGGGGACATCATGGGGACATCATGGGTACACCATGGGTACACCATGGGGCCATGAGGACACCGTTGGTACACCATGGGGACACTTTGGGGACACCATGTGGACACCATGATGACATCATGGGTACACCATGGGGACATGGGGACATGTGGACAACGTTGGGAAACCACTGGGACATCATGGGGATACCTTGGGAAGAGCATGGGGACACCATGGGGACATCATGGGTACACCATGGGGACATGAGGACACCACGGCGACAGCATGGGGACACCATGGGGACATCATGGGGACACCATGCGAACATCATGGGTACATCATAGAGCCATGAGGAAACAGTTGGGACACCATGGGGACACCTTGGGGACATCATGGTGCCATGAGAATACAGTTGGGACACCATGGGGACACCGTTGGGACACCATAGGCACATTGTGGGGACATAGTGGGTACAACATGGGGACATGAGGACACTACTGGGACACCATGAGGACACAACGGCGACACCATTGGGAATCCATGCGGACATCATGGGTACACCATGGGGATATGAAGGCACCTTGGGGACAGCATGGGGACACAATGCAGACATCATGGGGACACCATGGGGCCATGAGGACACCGTTGGGACACCTATTGGGGATTGTATGGGGATACCATGGGTACATCATGGGTACACCATGGAGTGATGAGGACAGCACTGGGACACCATGGGGAAACCTTAGGGACACCATGGGGACACCATGCGAATATCATGGGTACACCCTGCGGACATGAGGACACCACTGGGACACCATGGGGACACCATGGGGACTTCCTGGGTACACCATGCGGCCATGAGGACACAGTTGGGACAACATGCGGACACCATGGGGACATGAGGACACCGTTGGGACACCTTGGGGACACCTGGGGGACAGCATGGACACATCATTGGGACATCATGGGTAGACCATGGGGACATGAGCAAACCGTTGGGACAGCAAGGGGACACCATGCGGACATCATGGGTACACCATAGGTCCATGAGGACACAGTTGGGACATCATGGGGACACCTTGGGGACATCATGGGGACACCATGCTGATATCATGGGTACACCATGGGGACATGAGGACACCACTGGGACACCATGGGAACATCATGGGTACAGCATGGGGACATGAGGACACCACTGCAACACCATGGGGACACCATGGGGACATAATGGGGACACCATGGGGAGATCATGGGTACACCATAGGGTCATGAGGACACAGATGGTACACCCTGGGGACACCTTGGAGATAGCATGTGGACATCATGGGAACATCATGGGTACACCATGGGGACATGAGGACACCACTGGGACACCATGGGGACACCATGCGGATATCATGCTTACACCATGGGGACATGAGGACACCACTGGGACACCATGGGGACACCATGGGGACATGAAGACACCACTCGGACACCATGGGGACACCATGCAGACATCACGGGTACACCATAGGGCCATGAGGACACAGTTGGGACACCATGGGGACACCTTGGGGACAGCAGGGGGACAACATGCTGATATCATGGGCACACCATGGGGACATTAGGACACCGTTGGGAGATCATGGGGATACCATGGGAACATCATGCGGACACCATGCGGACATCATGGGTACACCATGGGGCCAAGAGGACACCGTTGGGACACCATGGGGACACCTTGGGGACAGCATAGGGACACCATGCGGATATCATGGTTACACCATGGGGACATGAGGACACCACTGGGACACCATGGGGACACCATGGGGACATGAAGACACCACTCGGACACCATGGGGACACCATGCAGACATCACGGGTACACCATAGGGCCATGAGGACACAGTTGGGACACCATGGGGACACCTTGGGGACAGCATGGGGACACCATGCTGATATCATGGGCACACCATGGGTACATGAGGACACCACTGGGACACCATGGGAACATCATGGGTACAGCATGGGGACATGAGGACACCACTGCGACACCAGGGGGACACCATGGGGACATGATGGGTAGACCATAGGGCCATGAGGACACAGTTGGTACACCCCGGGGACACCTTGGAGACAGCATGGGGACATGATGGGGACATCATGGGTACATCATCGGGACATGAGGACACCACTGGGACACCATGGGGACACCATGGGGACTTCATGGTGAGACCATGCGGACATCATGGGTACACCATGGGGACATGAGGACACCTCTGCGACACCATGGGGACATCATGGGTACACCATGTGGACATCATGGGTACACCATGCGGCCATGAGGACATAGTTGGGACACCTTGGGGACAGTATGGGGACACCATGGGTACATCATGTGTACACAATGGGGAGATGAGGACACCACTGGGACACCATGGGGACACAATGGCACATCATGTGTACACCATGGGGATATGAGGACACAGATGGGACACCACTGGGACACCATGGGGACACATTGGGGACAGCATGGGGACATCATGGGTACACCATGGGGACATGAGGACACCGTTCGGTCACCATGGGGACACCTTGGGGACAGCATAGGGACATCATGGGGATATCATGGGTACACCATGGGGCCATGAGGACACCGTTGGGAGACCATGGGGACACCTTGGGGACATCATGGGTACACCATGGGGCCATGTGGATACCACTGGGACACCATCGGGACACTTTGGCGACAGCATTGGGACATCATGGGGCCATCATGGGTACACCATGGGGACATGAGGACACCACTGGGACACCATGGGGTCACCTTGGGGAAAGCATGGGGAAACTATGGGTACATCATGGGTACACCATGGGGACATGAGGACACAACTGGGACACAGTGGGGACACCTTGGGGACACCATGGGGACACCATGGGGATACCATGGGGACACCATGGGGACATGAGAGCACCACTGGGACACCATGGGGACACCATGGGGACATCATGGGGACACCATGCTAACATCAAGGGTACACCATAGGGCCATGAGGACAGAGTTGGGACACCATGGGGACACCTTGGGGACAGCATGGGGACACCATGCGGACATCATGGCTACAGCATGGGGACATGAGGACACCACTGGGACACCATGGGGACACCATGGTTACACCATGGGGTCATGACGACACCACTGGGACACCATGGGGACACCATGGGGACGTAATGGGGACACCATGCGGACATCATGGGTACACCATGGGGACATGAGGACACCTCTGGGACACCATGGGGACACGATGGGGTCATCATGGGTACACCATGCGGCCATGGGGACACAGTTGGGACACCATGCGGACACCATGGGGACATACAGACACCGTTGGGACACCATGGGGACACCTTGGGGACAGCATGGAGACATCATGCGGACATCATGGGTAAACCATGGGGACATGAAGACACCACTGGGACACCATGGGGACATGAGGACGCAGTTGGGACACCACTGGGAAACCATGGGGACACATTGGGGACAGCATGGGGACATCATGGGTACACCATGGGGACATGAGGACACCGTTCGGTCACCATGGGGACACCTTGGGGACAGCATGGGGACATCATGGGGACATCATGGGTACACCATGGGGCCATGAGGATACCGTTCGGTCACCATGGGGACACCTTGGGGACAGCATGGGGACATCATGGGGACATCATGGGTACACCATGGGGCCATGAGGACAACGTTGGGACACCACTGGGACACCATGGGGATACCTTGGGGAAAGCATGGGGACACCATGGGGACATCATGGGTACACCATGGGGACATGAGGACACCAAGGCGACAGCATGGAGACACCATGGGGACATCACGGGGATACCATGCGGACAACATGGGTGCACCATGGGGACATGAGGACACCACTGGGACACCATGGGGACACCATGGGGACATCATGGGTACGCCATGGGACCATGTGGAAACCACTGGGACACCATGGGGACACCTTGGGGAAAGCATGGGGAAACTATGGGTACATCATGGATACATCATAGGGCCATGAGGACACAATGGAGACACCTTGGAGACACCATGGGGACACCATGGGGACATGAGAACACCACTGGGACACCATGGGGACACCATGGGGACATCATGGGGACACCATGCGAACATCATGGGTACATCATAGGGCCATGAGGACACAGTTGGGACACCATGGGGACACCTTGGGGACAGCATGGGGACACCATGGTGCCATGAGAACACACTTGGGACACCATGGGGACAACGTTGTGACACCATAGGGACACCGTGGGGACATCGTGGGTACAACATGGGGACATGAGGACACCTTGGGGACACCATGGAGACACAATGCGGACATCATGGCTACACCATGGGGACATGAGGACACCACTGGGACACCATGGGGACACCATGGGGACACCACGCGGACATCATGGGTACACCATGGGGACATGAGGACACCTCTGGGACACCATGGGGACACGATGGGGACATCATGGGTACAACATGCGGCCATGGGGACACAGTTGGGACACCATGCGGACACCATGGGGACATGTGGACACCGTTGGGACACCATGGGGACACCTTGGGGACAGCATGGAGACATCATGCGGACATCATGGGTACACCATGGGGACATGAAGACACCACTGGGACACCATGGGGACATGAGGACACAGTTGGGACACCATGGGGACAACGTTGTGACACCATAGGGACACCGTGGGGACATCGTGGGTACAACATGGGGACATGAGGACACCTTGGGGACACCATGGAGACACAATGCGGACATCATGGGTACACCATGGGGACATGAGGTCACCACTGCGACACCATGGGAACACCATGGGGACATCATGGGGACACCATGGGTACACCATGGGGACATGAGGACACCCATGGGACACCATGGGGTCACCTTGGGGACAGCATGAGGACACCATATAGACATCATGGGTACACCATGGGGACATGAGGACACCTCTGGGACACCATGGGGACACCATGGGGACATAATGGGGACACCATGGGGCCATGAGGACACCGTTGAGACACCTTGGGGACAGTATGGAGACACCATTGGTACATCATGGGTACAGCATGGGGAGATGAGGACAGCACTGGGACACCATGGGGAAACCTTGGGGACACCATGGCGACACCATATAGACATCATGGGTACACCATGGGGACATGAGGATACCTTTGGGACACCAATGGCACACCATGGGGACACGTTGGGGACAGTATGGGGACACCATGCCGACATCATGCGTACACCATGTGTGCATGAGGACACCGTTGGGACACCATGGGGACACCTTGGGGACACCATGGGGACACCATGCGGACATCATGGGTACACCATGGGGACATGAGGACACCACTGGGTCATCATGGGGACACCCTGGGGACATCATGGGTACACCATGGGTACATGAGGACACAGTTGGGCCACCACTGGGACACCATGGGGACACCTTGGGGACAGAATGGGGACATCATGGGGACACCATGCAGACATCATCGGTCCATGAGGACACCGTTGGGACACCATGGGAACACCATGGGGACACCTTGGGACATCATAACGACACCATGCAGACATCATGGGTACACCATGGGGACACCTTTGGATCACCACTGGGACACCATGGAGAAACCATGGGGCTATGAGGACACAGTTGGGACACCACTGGGACACCATGGGGACACCTTGGGGACAGCATGGAGATACCATGGGTACATCATGGGTACACCATGGGGACATGAGGACACCACTGGGAAACCATGGGGACACCATGGGGACATCTTGGGGACACCATGCGGACATCAAGGGTACACCATAGGGCCATGAGGACACCACTGGGACACCATGCGGACATCATGGGGACACCATGCGGACATGAGTACACCTCTGGTACACCATGAGGGAAACCATGGGAACATCATGGGTACACCATGCGGACATCATGGGTACACCATGGGGACATGAGTACACCGCTGGGACTCCATGGGGACACCATGGGAACATCATGGGTACACCATGGGGCCATGAGGACGCAGTTTGGACACCTTGGGGACAGCATAGGTACACCATGCGGATATCATGGTTACACAATGGGGATATGAAGACACCTCTGGGACACCTTGGGGACACCATGCGGACATCATGGGTACACCATAGGGCCATGAGGACATAGTTGGGACACCATGGGGACACCTTGGGGACAGCATGGGGACACCATGCGGATATCATGGGTACACCATGGGGACATACGGACACCACAGGGACACCATGGGAACATCATCGGTACAGCATGGGGACATGAGGACACCACTGCGACACCATGGGGACACCATGGGGAAATCATGGGGACACCATGCGGACATCATGGGTACACCATGGGGACATGAGGACACCTCTGGGACACCATGGGGACACCATGAGGACACCATGCGGACATCACGGGTACACCATAGGGCCATGAGGACACAGTTGGTACACCCAGGGGACACCTTGGAGACAGCATGGGGACATCATGGGTACACCATGGGGCCATGATGACACCGTTGAAACACCACTGGTACACCATGGGGAAGCCATGGGGCCATGAGGACACCGTTGGGACACCACTGGGACATCATGGAGACACCTTGGTGACAGCATGGCAACACCATGGGGACATCATGGGTACACCATGGCGCCATGACGACACCACTGGAACACCATGGGGATACCTTGGGGACAGCATGGGGACATCATTCGGACATCATGGGTACACCATGCAGCCATGAGGACTCCGTTGGGACACCATGGGGACACCTTGGGGACAGCATGGGGACACCATGGGGACTTGAGAACACCACTGGGACACCATGGCGACACCATTGGGACACCATGGGGACACCATGGGGACATCATGGGGACACCCTGCGCACATCATGTGTACAACATGGAGCCATGAGGACGCAGTTGGGCCACCATGGGGACACCTTGGGGACAGCATGGAGACATCATGGGTACACCATAGGGACATGAGGACACCGTTGGGACACCACGGAGACACCATGGGGAAAGCATGGGGACACCATGGGGACATGAGGACACCGTTAGGACACCATGGGGACACCTTGGGGAAAGCATGGGGATACCATGGGTACATCATAGGTACACCATGGGGACATGAGGACACCACTGGAAGACCATGGGGACACCATGGGGACATCATGGGTACATCATGGAGTAATGAGGACATAGTTGGGACACCATGGGGACACCTTGGGGACAGCATGGGGACAGCATAGGGTCATCATGGGCACACCATGGGGATATGAGGACACCGTTGGGATACCACTGGCACAACATGGGGACACGTTGGAAACTGTATGGGGACACCATGGGGCCATGAGGAAAAAGTTGGGACACTATGGGGACAGCTTTGGGACAGCATGGGTACATCATGGGGACATCATGGGTACACCATGGGGACATGAGGACACCGTCGGGACACCATGGGGACACCTTGGGGACAGCTTTGGGACAGCATGGGTACATCATGGGGACATCATGGGTACACCATGGGGACATGAGGACACCGTTGGGAGACCATGAGGACACCTTGGGGACATCATGGGTACACCATGGGGACGTGAGGACACCACTGGGACATCATGGGGACACCATGGGGACATCATGGGTACACCATGGGGACATGAGGACACAGTTGGGACACCACTGGGACACCATGGGGACACCTTGGGGACAGCATGGGGACATCATGGGGACACCATGCGGACATCATGGGTCCATGAGGACACCGTTGGGACACCATGGGGACACCATGGGGACACCATGGGGACATGAGGACACCTCTGGTACACCATGGGGACACCATGTGGACATCATGGGTACACCATAGGGCCATGAGGAAACAGTTGCTACACCCTGGGGACACCTTGGAGACAGCACGGGGACATCATGGGGACATCATAGGTACACCATGGGGACATTAGGACACCACTGAGACACCATGGGGACACCATGGGGACTTCATGGGGACACCATGCGGACATCATGGGTACACCATGGTGACATGAGGACACCTCAGGTACACCATGGGGACACGATGGGGACATCATGGGTACACCATGCGGACATCATGGGTACACCATGCGGCCATGAGCACACAGTTGGGACACCATGCGGACACAATGGGGACATGAGTACACCGTTGAGACACCATGGGGAAAACTTGGGGACAGCATGGAGACATCATTGGGACATCATGGGTACACCATGGGGACATGAGGACACCA
Source organism: Calidris alpina (assembly GCA_033628465.1). NCBI lineage: Eukaryota > Metazoa > Chordata > Aves > Charadriiformes > Scolopacidae > Calidris > Calidris alpina. Next base: position 1,669 of record JAHSPV010068312.1, on the reverse strand, counting down.
ATGGGAAACCATGGGGACACCATGGGGACATCATGTGTACATCATGCAGTTATGAGGACACAGTTGGGACACCATGGGGACACCTTGGGGACAGCATGGGGACATCATGGGGACATCATAGGTACACCATGGGGACATGAGGACACCGTTGGTACACCACTGGGACACCATGGGGACATCATGTGTACAGAATGGGGACATGAGGATACTACTGGGACAGCATGGGGACACCACGGGGACATCATGGGTACACCATGGGGACATGAGGACACCACGGCTACACCATGGCGACACCATGCGGACATCATGCGTACACCATGGGGACATGAGGACACAGTTGGGACACTATGGGGACACTTTGGGGACAGCATCGGGACATCATGGGGACATCATGGGTTCACCATGGGGACATGAGGAGACCCTTTGGACACCATGGGGACACCTTAGGACAGCATGGGGACATCATGGGTACACCATGGGGACATGAGGACACCACTGGGACACCATGGGGACACCATGGGGACACCATGGGGACATCATGCGGACATCATGGGTACACCATGGGGCCATGATGACACCGTTGAGACACCACTGGTACACCATGGGGACACCTTTGGATCACTGGGACACCATGGAGAAACAATGGGGCTATGAGGACATAGTTGGGACACCACTGGGACACCATGGGGACACCTTGGGGACAGCATGGGGATACCATGGGTACATCATGGGTACACCATGGGGACATGAGGACACCACTGGGACACNGGACACCATGGGGACATCATGGGTACACCATGGGGCCATGTGGACACCACTGGGACACCATGGGGACACCTTGGGGTAAGCATGGGTACATTATGAGTACATCATGGGTACAACATGGGGACATGAGGACACAACTGGGACACAATGGGGATACCTTGGGGACAGGGTGGGGACACCATGGGGACATGAGAACACCACTGGGACACCATGGGGACACCATGGGGATATCATGGGGACACCATGCAGACATCATGGGTACATCATAGGGCCATGAGGACACAGTTGGGACACCATGGGGACACCTTGGGGAAAGCATGGGGAAACTTTGGGTACATCATGGGGACATAATGGGGACATGAGGACACACCCATGGGACACCATGGAGACACCTTGGGAACAGCATGGGGACATCATGGGGACACCATGGGGACATGAGGACACCGTTCGGTCACCATGGGGATACATTGGTTACAGCATGTGGACATCATGGGGACATCATGGGTACACCATGGGGCCATGAAGACACCGTTGGGAGACCATGGGGACACCTTGGGGACACAATGAGGACACCATGATGACATCATGGGTACACCATGGGGACATGAGGACAACGTTGGGACACCACTGGGACATCATGGGGATACCTTGGGGACAGCATGGGGAAACCATGCGGACATCATGGGTACACCATGGGGACATGAGGACACCACTGGGACACCATGGGGACACCATGGGGACATCATGGGTACACCATGGGGCCATGTGGACACCACTGGGACACCATCAGGACACCTTGGCGACAGCATTGGGACATCATGGGGCCATCATGGGTACACCATGGGTCCATGAGGACTCCGTTGGGACACCATGGGGACACCATGGGGACATCATGGGGACACCA